>JAMKCH010040741.1:0-13448 GCA_023653785.1 Ophioderma brevispina | reverse complement strand
GGATAGCAACCTCAAACAACTGTTAAATATACCTCCAGCAGATCTTATTACATCCAGATCCAGGATATCGTATTATTTTTTTGCTCATCACCTTGCCCATGTGGCCAAACAAATTATTAACTTCTTATTTGATTCGAATTTTTAATTTGTCAACCGCCCTTGTGTCTTATATCCGAGTTTATATCTGAGCTTCTAACAACGACAAACAAATATTCAATATTTCCAGTTTCCTAGCATACTAGCTTATTTTACTTTCGGGTATTCAAAATGTTTTCTGCAAAAAAAAAAAAATACGCAAGGGAAAGCTTCAGAACATAACCGCCGGTTGCTGGTTAGTTCCGCTCGGTTCATTCTATTAACCGGTTTCTATTGGTGTTATAGCACGTAAGAGGTCAAATAGCACGTAAGGGGGTCTAAAATAATGAACCCTAAAATCATTTTTCGTGTGTTAGCGCGAAAACGCAAATGCTGATAATTATGAAGCTTTATTGGTATCATCTCGGATCTCGCCCTCGCATCTCGGATCTTGCCCTCGCATCTCGGATCTCGCCCCGAATCTCGCCCCTTAATCTCGCATCTCGCCCTCGGATCTCGCATCTCGCCCTCGGATCTCGCCCTCGGATCTCGCATCTCGCCTTCGGATCTCGCATCTCGCCCTCGGATCTCGCATCTCGGATCTCGGATCTCGCATCTCGCCCTCGGATCTCGCCCTCGGATCTCGCATCTCGGATCTCGGATCTCGCCCTCGGATCTCGCATCTCGGATCTCGCATCTCGCCCTCGGATCTCGCATCTCGTATCTCGGGTGTCGGATACCGCTTAGGCCAGGAAAGATAATGAAATTGTTGGTGTAACCTAGAACTAATTGCTATCAAAGGTTTTTCTTCACAATGCATTTCTTTGAAGTTTCTAAAATGAAATACTAAAAGTCCGAGAAAATCCGGGTTGCAGAGATATGTCTAATTTGCTTAAATTCAAAATGTCCGCCATTTCAAAGGACTTTTGTCCATAACTCAAGATCCGAGGGTCGTAGAGATGTAATGTTGGTGTCTCTACCCATGTTTTGGGGGTCTACGAACTCAATAAGAACGTTAATAGTAATATAAGATGAATGGTTTAAGCCTTATTTGCAGAAATCCAAAATGGCAGCCATTCTGGTGTCCATACTTATGTTATCAAAGAGCAGCTCGGAATGTGAAAGTTCCTTCTTCACTGTCTATAAGATCCAGGCAAAGCGTTTTCATGCTGTTCATAAGTTTCCTGCTGCTCCAATTTTTCCCCTTTGAGAGTGTCGACAGCTACTCTTGTCCCTTTTCTTCAAAAAGGTTTAAAGGAAGCATGACTTTCTATCTTTAAAGATGTGATACCAGGAGTGATCATAAAAACGGACCTGGTCTTACTGGATTTCAGCAAGGCCTTTAAAAAGGGCTCTCGCCAACATCTTTCAGTTAAACTGTTAAACTAGACTATTCCGGTATTAAAGGTAACACACTGGGTTGGATAAATAGTTTTCTGGCCAATCGTATGCAATCTTTTTTCTGTTAACGGTACACACTCGTCATGAATTAATGTTACATGCGGGGTTCCGCAAGGATCGGTCCTTGGACCAGTCCTGTTCCTGTTTCTGATCTATATAAACGATATACAAGAGCACGTTCAATCTACTATTCAATTGTTTGCAGACGACAGTATTGTGTACAGGTTGATAGAGAACCAAAGAGATCACCATATCCTTCAAGATGCCCTAAATGTTTTGGTATGGTCGAAAACCTGATTGATTCATTTCAACGTGAAGAAGTGTGCAGTTATCCCAATCACACGTAAGCGTAGTCCAAAATGCTTCCAGTATACACTCCAGGGTGAAAATCTCAACAGGGCGAAAAGTCATGACTACTAAGGTGTCACGATCTTACACGACCTCCGATGGAATGATCAATGCACCAAAGTCGTACACTAGGTCTACTCCGTAAAACTCAGTGGCGTATCCTGGCGGGGGCAAAGGGGGCGCTTGACCCCCGGGTAGCCAAAGGGGGCGCCAAAAAGAAGGAAGAGAAAAAGGAAAGGGAGAAGAAAAGGGAAAGGAAAGGGAAAGGGGGAAAAGGAAAGGAAAGAGGAAGGAAACGAAAGAAAATTAGATGTGGAATGGGAGGAAAGGAAAAGAAAAAGAAAAAAAGGGGGAAGGGGACAACTAAAGGGGAAAGAGATAGAAAAGCTTATGGCGAAAAGTAAGAATCTGTAAGGCAAAGCTAAAAATGAGAAAAGAGAACGTACAAAAATAGTAAAGGAAGGGGCGCCAAAAACGCAAAATAATAGCGATAAACAAGGGGTGGTGAAATAAGTGCAAAGAAAAGTGAACTAAGACAAATAAAAAAGGTGCAGCATAAATTAGAAAAGAAAAAGAAAAACGGATAAAAAAGGGGCGCCAAAAAGGAACAATGGTTGAGAAAAAGTTTAAGGAATTAAAGAGGTGCTAAAATAGCAAAGGAATTTGGAGCTAACGAAAAATAAAGGGCGTCAAAAACTTAAACAAAACGAAAAGTGGTTGAAAACAGTTTAAGGAAAATGACGCAAAGAATAATAAGGGGTGTCAAAACAAAAAAAAAGGAAAAGGGGACCCTGTCAGCAGCTGCTGACACTAATGACTCTTAAATCCGCCACTGGGGGGGTTGCCGACAAAACTGTCAATTTGCCGACACAATTTCAAAAATTTTCCGGCTCGCTGCGCTCGCCGATAACTTTATTTCTGTGATATGCATATTCAAGAAGACGTGGAATGGGGTGCCATTTTCAATCTCCACAGGGGCGCCAAAAGTCCATCGTCAGTTTGCCGCCCGGGGGTATGTCATCCTGGATACGCCTCTGAAAAGAGTCCATGTTACACCACTTCTGCAAGATTTCAATTGTGATTCTTTACATACACGACGTCTGATCCAGCAAGCTACAAGCTACAATGATGTACAGGATTCATTATGGCTTGGCCCACATTTCGCTACCAATCTGTATCCAAAGAGCGACTCACATTTTGCTCCGGATTGATCATCCACTGAAATACACCAACTTAAACGTACCAAACATAAATGCATACACGTTTGCCTTCTTTGCAAGGGCTCTATCTATTTGGAACCGTTTGCCCAGAGAAGCTGTTCTTCCAGAGCTATGCCATACCAGCCATCAGGGAACTCGTTCCCCTACATGGTGGCTACATCCTGTAACTCTTGATCAAGTTTTTAGTATAGCGTGCACCATTTGTTTTGTTTTTCTTGTTTCGTCCGACGGGCTGTCGACTTCACTTCTGCACCAGTATTCCAGTTTAGCAGAGTTCTGCTGTAACAGGAGTTATAGCACCAAGTACCAAACGGAACAGCTAATCGATGAGTTAAGACACATTTCATTCCAAATTGGAGGTACGTTTCCAGCAGTCATTGAATTACAATTAAGGATCCCCGATAATGATTATTCTAATACTTTCCTTTGTGACAAAGAGCAAATTTTGAGCTTTCATACCTTCAAATTGTATAATACTAGTATCTGTTGATCAGGTTTAAATTCAATATCATTACACAGCATGTTTTATGTCGATAAACTCAAAGGGGTTGTAGCATATGTCATTCAAAACTCCTTTAATACCAGAAGTTGTTGACTTGTAAAATGTTGGCCTACGACCATGAATCATTAAAACGCATTCGCGATGTTCAGGATAGAGACACAAACACTATACTAAGTTCACCTCAGATGTTTGCCATTAACCCAGTAATTTCTTTGATGTCTACCAACCAGGATGCCACAATATACCTATCCTCTATATTCATGCCCTCTTGGTCTAAATTCTTTACATTTGTGGTAAATATATACTTATCATCAGCACACGAGGAATTCAGCAAGCAGAGAGCGATACTGAGCAGACGATATGGTTTAATTCCACTTATTGGGTATTTTGATCCATTTCATCCAACCATTTACATATGTAGGAGTAACGTGAAAATTCAAATAATAGATTACTAGAAAACCACAATACATTTCACTTGGAACTTTCACTTGGCACAGATGTAGCTTTTGATATGCTTAACAAATCTGGTCTAGGGGCCAAATTAATTTCCTTCCAAAATGGCCGCCATTTGCAAAATGACCGCCACCCTATAAAAAGGCAATAATATAAGGTTCAAACATGCTTTAATTTGCGAATATGTGGTTTTGAACTTCATTATGTAGGTCAGATAAGACTTTGTTTAATTTTTTTAATCAATATTTCTGTTATTTCACCAAAATCGTAGTTTAATTCAAAATGGCGGTCACACATGGGAGCATAAATTCAAGATGGCTGTCGTGCACAGGAAAAAAGCTGCTTATTTTGTAGTTAACAGTGCAAACCATGGGTTTCGTTGATTTTCGAAAACTTTAGGCCTCAACATATCCAAACCTACAATATGGTTTGTTGTAAATGCCAATGTACATGATATCAAAATGGCTGCCATATTCAAAATGGCTGCCTGTAAATTTGATATGTTAAAGGTAGTATTGATTTTATATGTGTCATGATAACTGAATAGATTTAATCAACATTCTAAAACATTAATTGGTGTCTTGGTATGGTTAAACATTTACATTATTGTCTGTATCACATAAATAAGATGGCTGTCATGTTCAAAATGGCTGCCACTATCAATTTAATAACATGCCTTAAATGCACTGTTGATTTTCTTTGTCAAGTTGCACCTCACAATAGTTTTAGTGCCATTCTACCAGGTAACGCTTTATGTGCTAGCTTGCGCTTTCAATGCGTAATTTCTAAGAATGTTGTCATATTCAAAATAGCTGCTAATGTCACTCTCTTAGTATTTAATACGGAGTACTTAATTCATGTTTACAATGGACCAAAATACCAGAAAATGGATGTGGTAATGCCAGGCATTACTGTTAAAAATTACCAAAGTATTTTGGATTGTTTCTGTCATTCATTTACTCATTTATTCTTCATTTTGTTATTTCATTGCATGCATCCCTTCACAGTTTAAGACTTAGATAGCAGTAGTTGTAGTGTTAGTAGGTGATGGTGTAATAATCAGATACTAACAATCTATCTCTCTCCATGCACACATGAAGAAGCTAATAGCAGGCTTCTCCTTCATGCAGCCGATGCTGCTCAAGGATACCAAAGGGCCATGCTGCGTACTGTGGACACAGACGTTATTGTTGTATTTTTTTCTGTAGCCTTGTCCAGCCAGTCCAACCTCACTGAACTCTGGCTAGCATTTGGTACTGGAAAGAATCGTAGATTGCCCAGACCCTAGGACCAGAGAACGCTTTGTCTCTACTGATGTTTCACACCTTCACCGGTTGCACAAATGAAAGAAACCCGTATGGGAAGCAAGTAAAACCTTCCCTGATGTTGTAAAAACTTTTGCAACCCTTGGAAGAACTCCTTTTTAGAAGATACCTTGAAAGAACTAAAGCCAACAATTGAAAGATTTGTTGTCCTCATGTACGTCAGAACAAGCTCCTGTGAGAGTGTTGATGATGCTCGTAGAGAGTTATTTGCTCATAAAGGGAGATCCATTAAGTTCATTCCACCTAGGCTCAGATGTACTGTATCAATACTCAAACAGGCAGGACATTGCTGGGGGCAAGCATTGCTGCGAGCTCCAGAGCTACCAGATCCAGCTGACTGGGGTTGGAAAATTGCAGCTTCACAGTTGTGGGAACCTGTATGGACAACCTTACCAGAGGCATCAAAAGCATGTCAAAAACTGCCGAAGTGTGGCTGTAATGTAAATAGATGATGGCTTGTGGATGCAAGTGTGTCAAGGCGGCTTCTTCTTATCGTATCCAAACACAGTGGTTCTCAAGTATGATCCAGCCAGAGGTGGGTAGAATGTCTGGCTGCTTCACTGAATCCTGAAAGTTCATTGTCTGTGCATTGTTGCTCCAACATTGGGCAGACCAAGAGATGTTCCTTTGTGTGTGGCGCTGTTCTACGATTACAGGTAGTGTCCTGATCTGCTTCCAGTTAGCCCCCTTCTGCAAGGAAACCTTGGATCGCCCGAATCTGGTTCTTAATCTTTTGAGACATCACCATTCAACCCATGAGGAGTCAGCTTCAGGTGGGTGATGCTCATCAGGGTTCAATACCAATAGATGTTACTTGGTTGATAGCAAATCTTTCTTTCCACAAGGCGACTCTCTTAAACTCCTTTGAGACTGTTTCAAGGGGTTGGATTTTGCTTAAGAAACTCACTCTGGATTTAAGGCGGTTAGCAGCTGGTCTTCGTCTGGACATAAGCTGTTTCACATTAGATATTTGGCAGCTACGCTCTTGCGTGCTCGCTACACTATGACAGATATCTGGTGGGTACATTCCTGCCTAGGATATATAAGTTATCACTATGAAACTATAACACTGAAATGACCACTGAAAAGAGCAAAGTAACGCTGAAAATCGCCAGAACAAAAGAAATAGTAACGCTGAAATTGGTTTCAGCGGTGGTTCAGTGTATTTTTCAGTTTTTTTTTTTTTTTTTTTTAAGATTTGTTGTCCTCATGTACGTCAGAACAAGCTCCTGTGAGAGTGTTGATGATGCTCGTAGAGAGTTATTTGCTCATAAAGGGAGATCCATTAAGTTCATTCCACCTAGGCTCAGATGTACTGTATCAATACTCAAACAGGCAGGACATTGCTGGGGGCAAGCATTGCTGCGAGCTCCAGAGCTACCAGATCCAGCTGACTGGGGTTGGAAAATTGCAGCTTCACAGTTGTGGGAACCTGTATGGACAACCTTACCATAGGCATCAAAAGCATGTCAAAAACTGCCGAAGTGTGGCTGTAATGTAAATAGATGATGGCTTGTGGATGCAAGTGTGTCAAGGCGACTTCTTCTTATCGTATCCAAACACAGTGGTTCTCAAGTATGATCCAGCCAGAGGTGGGTAGAATGTCTGGCTGCTTCATTGTCTGTGCATTGTTGCTCCAACATTGGGCAGACCAAGAGATGTTCCTTCGTGTGTGGCGCTGTTCTACGATTACAGGTAGTGTCCTGATCTGCTTCCAGTTAGCCCCCTTCTGCAAGGAAACCTTGGATCGCCCGAATCTGGTTCTTACTAATCTTTTGAGACATCGCCATTCAACCCATGAGGAGTCAGCTTCAGGTGGGTGATGCTCATCAGGGTTCAATACCAATAGATGTTACTTGGTTGATAGCAAATCTTTCTTTCCACAAGGCGACTCTTAAACTCCTTTGAGACTGTTTCAAGGGGTTGGATTTTGCTTAAGAAACTCATTTAAGGCGGTTAGCAGCTGGTCTCCTCTGGACATAAGCTGGTTCACATTAGATATTTGGCAGCTACGCTCTTGCGTGCTCGCTACACTATGACAGATGTCTGGTGGCTACATTCCTGCCTAGGATGTATAAGTTATCCACTGGAGTTGGGCGAAAACATCCTGTGATAAGCTGACAGGATAAGCTGTGATAAGCTGGATCAAGCTTCTTGGCATGGGTTGACCTTTCCCATACAGGGCACGTATACTCTGCACATAAGTAGCACAGGACAAGTGCCGTCAATCTTAGGTAAAGATGTTATTGCGTAAACATACTTTACTCTTCGATTTCAAGATGTGGGTCTTATAAGAGAGAGTGCGGTCCAAGGTAACTTCTAGGTAGACAATTATTACATTGCTCCAGGGGTGTTCCAGACCAGGTTACTTTAAGCTGACGTTTGGCTTCACGGTTGCGTAGATGGAAGGCACACACCTGTGTCTTGAATGGATTTTGTATGTAGGTGGTTTTCATCATTATTGGGAGTGAGTTCATCCAAAGCTTTGGAGAGACTTTCTTCGACAACTGAGGAGTGATATTGGTCTATAGCTCTTGGGATTAGATGGATCTTTCCCAGGCTTTAGAAGTGCCATAACATGTGCTTTCCTCCAGATCTTTGGGACCTGTGGGAAATAAGGCAGCAATTGTAAAGGTCAAGAAGCCACTCCTTTGCTACTGGGCTGAAGTTTTTCAGCTGTTCAGTTGAGATGTTGTCAAGGCCTATTTAGCAATACCAGTTTTCTTTTTGTCCATGTTGAAGGGGCGAGTACGTGAAACCAGCGTTGCCACTATACCTCCTACGGTCTAGTTTGATCTTCTTCGGCTTCTTGCTGCACTTGTCATTTTAAAAGCAGTTGGTGGGCAACTGGGTTGGGTGTAACATTTGGCTGCTGCGGAGGTTTTGTTGGATATCTTCGACTCGAAGCTTCGGTGGTAGACCATGCTTTCTTGCTGTTATGGGTAATATTGGTAGATTCAATTAAGTATTCAAGTATTTTTTTTTTCAAATAAGGTGTGCTAGGTTTTGATCCTTTCCTCTGACACTTCCTCACCTTTAGCAGTTGTTTAGCTGAGAAAGGATCAGCTTCAAACATGGTGGAAAACCTTTGATATCCTTTAGCACATTCCTTGGAAAGGTCATGTATGTATTCCGTACTATAGCCTCTTGGTATGAATCTCCGGCAGTCTTATTCACTAGTTGGGCAAGTTTGTCATAGTTATCGGGTTTTGGAGCAATCCTCTTCACTTTTCTGATCCAGGTCATCATGTATATACATTGGCCAGTCTGCTTTTTCGGTCGTTAACGTGTCGCTTAAAAGGCCTTTGTTTGGTCTGCAGGCTTGACTTGGATCCGATTGGTCGATGTTGAGTTAGTGGAACAGGAGTCAGAACAATCTTGCTACATCAGGTTAGAGATGTTTTTGCCACATAAGCTAGTTAGGGCTTGTAACCCTCTCTTTCAATGGGCACTATAAAATATGGCGGCAGCTTAGATCGTGAAGGTTGATGTAGTGTTGAGTGTTTTAACCATTCTTCCACAGCTTGTCCATTTTGTTGGCTTCATGGTATCCCATTGGGTCTATGCTGTTGGAAATCGCCATGAAAATTGAGTTTGGTGGAATTCCCGAACTTTAATTGAAGGGGCCCTTGAATCTCACTGATGGAGGTTTGGTAGACCTGATGTAACTATGACAGAGGTGAGCTTCAACGATTAGGACTTTTGATGTTGTCAGCAAACATTGAGGTTGCTTCTATACGTGCGTATATAGATTCGATTTTGGTCTTCTCGATGCATTACGCATTTCTGGTACTGGTTGGGCGCTAACTATCAGTTCCTCTGGGGTTTTCCGCAGACATAGTCCCATCGCACTTGGAGATTATGTACTTTTTGCATTAGAAAATCGGTACACATTCAATGAAGCTATAGTGAAGGCAGACCTTACGAAATACTTGGAATTGGCGTTAAAGGCTGAAATGGCATTACTGTCGCGGAATTGTGAGCGTCACATTGAGACTTTAATTATGCCGCAATGGCAACTTTATGCATGCTCTAGAGAGAAAAAATAATACATCCTTCGTGTCAAAATGAAATTATTTATAAGTAAGGGTAATTGATAAGTTCTAATCCTATAGTTGGGATCTTACTATAAGTCTAGCACTAACAACAAAACAAAATTTTAAGTAGTTACCATCTTATAATATTAATGTTTCATGGAAAGTATTTAGTAAGACCTTTTGGCTACACATTTTAATAAGGGTACCCATGTTCTTCTGCAGAGTGGTGTGGCAATTTGGCCATCATTTGGAATTCGCCGTGAAGTCTCGTAATAGATTCGTTGCCCCCAATCGGTTTAAACAAATCACAAGGCTTAGAGCGCGGAATTCAAACTTTTTTTCAAAGTAGTTGGGCCATTCGAGTTTGGCAGCCACTTGGCCAAAATGGAAAGAAGCAATTGAACAGTCTTTTGACCAAGCGCTCTGTCCATTGATCCACATTGAAATGATTGACGACAGCGAAGCAATCAGTGTCCAGAAGAAAATCGGCTTATTTATTGACTGCAGAATAAACTTGATGCTATTTTAACCCACAAAATTCAGTCACATTTTACCATCGATATCCTCTTAACGTTTCTAGGTCCTCATCACCTAAAAAATCTTTTCAAAAATAAATTAACTTGACCGGGATGCATTTAGGGTACATTGCGCATATGTGTCGATGCCCAAAATATGTTTTTTGGTTTTCCCCCCCCTGGTGCTTTAAGGGTCATCAACGTCTTGTTGCCTATAACTATAAGGTTGGAATTGTTACTGAAGATTTTGACCCTCAGTTTAAAAGCTTGTGCAACCCCTGCTTGATACATGTATCAGTTTTCTGAAAGAATGAATCCATCCCATCTGATGGCCAGACTTAGACTCGGTGACGCGTTTTGTGACAGGTTTAATGTATTGTCTATATTTGTAGACCAAAATTGTCACATCTTGAAAACTTAGCATTATCACTTACTTTTATACCTTTAAGAATCCCACTTTATTTGACATAAACTGACCCACCTTATCATATTTTTGGGAGTCATTTCTAGTTGGCCGTTGTGAATTCAAATGGGAACCGTAGATAGGGAAAAGTTGACTACTTGATTCAAAGACTGTAGCTCGGCCTACACTTACCGATTGGAATTATCTTTGCAGGCCAACATAAAGAGAATGAAACCGCTCTCCGATTTACTCACATGTTCGAAATAGTGTTTAAAATTCAAAATGGCAGACACATCAGGGTCATTTTATATTTACTCACCCTGTATAACTTATAAGGTCATTTTGTATCTTGCTGTATCGGAAGATTTACCATTATGTAAAATATCCTGTTTTTCGCTTCTTTTCAATGGATTGCAATACGCCGATTGTTTAATGGAGGCTATTACATATAATCATAAACAAATATAGAATGAGATATAAAACAGCATCTAACAATTTGACTCATTGCCAAATAATAAGATAATCAACATAAAATGAAAGGAACTATGCATTTGCATGGGTGAAAGTATATATAGGGAAATATTTAATTGCATAATTGTAATCGATCAATACCAACATTTTATGGATAAAGGCATAGTTTCCCTACCTTTGGGCTATACTTTAAGGTTAAAACTAACATGTCAAATGCTTAAACATAATTTTTAGAAACAAATTTTTTGACCAGCAGTAGAATTTTATCTTTCAATTGCCTTTATGTGACATAATCAGATTATGGCCAAAGCCAGTTTAGAGATATTTAACACCACGCTTGTTTGCTATATATGCAAGTAACCTCCCTTTCCGTTCAAAAACAAATATGGAAACTGTATTCCGGTATTGCTCTTTGTTAGCCGGTAATGTGCATATATCTTTTATTGAAATCCCTTTACATCTCGGAAATCAAAGGATTCTTTTTTCGAATTGATGAATTTCAGACAATTCGCAAGCAAATTGGTCCAAACTGTAATTAAAACTATATAAGATATTTCTTGCCTCCACACAGAAAACGTGAAAACAGGTATTATCTAGGTTCAGAGTTTCATCAGTATAACTGAAATACCCATTCAATTAGATCTTTGAAATGTTATTTCAAAAAATAATGCTGAAACTATTTTGCATTAAATTATGGGTTCTATCAATTATTTTCTTTGATGTGTTATCTCTCATGGTTCATAGTGTCCACAGTGAGTTGAAAAGGCCCAAATTTCGAATATAATCTTCTTCATAGTGTATCTTTTTTCAAAACATGACTCAGCAATGTAATTTTTCCACAAAAAAATTCCAATGAGAATTTTATTCAAAATTTCACCATTTTATATCATGACTAATGAGTTTCAAATCAACTAAGTGTTTATACCTCTGCACCGTACATTGCATTGCCGATACATAAATATTCTACCGCAACTTATCTTCAACTGCAAATCCAGTTAAAATGATTTAACTTTATTTCGGTACCACTGCATTTTTTTTTTGGGTATGACTGAATCTTCAAACATGTTCGAATTGACTTTTGTATATAAACCGTGCCACTCACCTAATTTTATTTATGTTTCCTCCTTTGTTTTGGATTTTTTCTACACTTTTGATACACTATCTGTGACAATTTGGGAAGATGATAACAGAAAAAAAATTTTTGTTGCAATTTATTAGATCGAAAACAATTTGTTTGCACTAATGTGATACAATAATGGAACCACTTAATGGGAAAAAATAAAGGTAAAAAAATTTTGGGTGCACGGATCTGCTGAAATATTACTTATTCAATTAAATTATTATGTTATAATATTTAATCTACTGAACCCACAGTGATTATTAAAGCACCTACCTTATATCTGCTTAAATCCCTAACTTCCATGAATTTTGACACTTTTTTCATAAATCACGGAGCGACCCCTGCCTTGTGTTTACGGTGAAAGTCTCCTACATCTCACAATACAACTACTGCCTACCACTGTTTTGTGGTGATATCCCTTAATCCTGGTCAGTCAAAACTGACCAGGATACCTGGGACGTCAGGAGTTTACCACCCTCTCTTTTTTATTTTACTCTTATGTCCCTTCTGAAGGACGTGATATGATTTTTTATTCGTTTTACCCAACTCCAAATGGGAGCTCACCCGGGGATCTCTCGTATGGTTGTGCTCCTGCTCTTGGTCTTGGGAACTAGGTCTGAAAAATTGTTAACTTGATAAATGATCATTTTAGAAATTTATTTGCGAGTTTCTATGGAAGAACCAAGAATACTTAAGTTTTCCTCTGAATATGGAACCAGGTAAAGAATAATAACAAATAACAAACAAACAGGATCACAATTCCAATTTTAGTAGATTTTAAGATAAAAGCCAAATAAAGACCCGTAATTCCACTATGACGGCAGCCACCAGACATGTTTGGTGGACAAGATGCATACATTCCCAGGACTATAATACATTCACAAGCAATAACTAGCCCTTTTTGAGGGCGCCCTCAATTTTCAAAGTCGTTGCCGATTTCTGCATCTTTTGTGGTGTTGGAATTGGCCATTAAACTATACCTGCTAACGGTATAGCTCAAAATTGCGTATTTGCTACAAAGAATGAATTTTGTAATTAAATCGGGGATCCCCGATGATAATTCACCGGGCTCTAGAAACGCCAATTTCTGCTCATCCAATAGAATGTGTGGCACTACGTATCCGTACTCATCGTTCAGCTGTTTCCGCTGGTCCACACGATCAACTCTAATGGTTATTTGTGAGATGGCTCAATTTCACACGGAAGATGTAATTTTGGGGTTTCCAGTAGATATTGAATTATTATCGGGGATCCCCGATATTAATTACAAAATCCCTTCTTTTGAGGCAACTACACATGTTTGAGCTATATCGTCAACAGGTAATTGCTTACTGTCATTCCCAACACACCTGTGCACAAATCTCAAAAATTTTGAAAATTGTGGGGCGCCCTTCAAAAATGTGCTAATATTGCGTTACAGCTGTCATCGATCCATGTTTAGCGAATTCACAGGAGGTAATTGACATGTGAATGTATTTTAGTACGGAAATGCGTCTATCTGTGTCCACCAACCTGGCTGGCTATGAACGGTCTATAGTTCAAATGTTCTCGTCCTTCCCCTTCCCGTCGTACGCCTGC
>JAMKCH010040740.1:0-13217 GCA_023653785.1 Ophioderma brevispina | reverse complement strand
CGTTCTAATTATGCATATCAATCAGTGTCAATAGAGTGAATGATGGGCAGCTTGATACGGGCATGCTAACCTTTCATCAGAAGTTATTTTATCTGAAAAAATATTGTTAATGAATATTACATCTTATTTTTGAGCAGTTTGGAATTGGGAAACATCTCGGTTAATGTCGCGAGTATTCTGCGTGTAAAAACTTGCAAATGGGCAGATTTCAAAGAAGAATATAAGTAGGAATAGCCTCATGACAAAAGACACTACAGAAGTATAGTTGAGTGGATTTAACACAAGTTTATGTGTGTAGGTGTGTTCCGTCACGTCAAACTGTATATACCAGTAGTCTGCTTCATTTAATTAAAGCCATTTTAGCCATAAACAATCCCGTTTTTGTTTCTGTATTTTCTTGTTCGTCTCTTTCAATTTGTAGGGTCGGACAAAAAAATTCCCTTCTAAGCAGCATCGTGGTAAGTGGTTGTGAGGTTCGGCGGTTTGTGGGAAGGTTATGAGTGGACAGTTTTATTCCTATTCTTTTCATAGCGTTAAAATGATTGGGAATAGTTAAAACATTTAGGCCTTAATAAAAGAAGCCTTACATAGACAAAAATGTAGTTTTGTACCGTCAACACTCAGTTTCGCTATATTAGATCTGATCGTCTGTCGCAAGAACCGTTTGTAAAAAATGTTTGATTTTTATAAAGGATTTTTAAAACTTCATTTTTGGTGTTAAAAAAAAAATACGTGAAACTGTTTGGAAGACGGTATTTTGAGTAATTTACATTGTGAAACTCCTGAAAGAAAATTACTGCGACATGGAAAATTAGGTCGGTATAACTCTTTTACCTGTTCTGCAAAAAAACAGGGTCGGTCGGAAGACAGCATTGTTTTTTATTTATGATACTTTTTTGATTTCGTTATTATATATTTGTTAATTCATTAGTTTTTTTTTTTTTTTTTTTTTTTTTTTTTTTTTTAATTTAGGTATTTGTTTTAGTGTCTATTTATTTTTTATTTTTTTTTTGGGTTTTGTTTTATCTGAGACGCTATATATTTAGTTATATTCGTCTCTGGTTTTATTAATATCGTTGCCCTATATAGCAAATTTATACATTAACAACTTAAGTGACAAGGGGGGGGGTTCCTATGGCCCCAAAATTTATTTGTCGCGCTGGCCGCGGGGATTACGCGTGCAATTTTTGCCGCCGAATTTTTTTGTAATTGTCTGACTTTTCAAGGCGCTTCGTTTTCATACAAAATAATTAAAATCGGCCAAGTGTTAATGGTTAGGCCTAATTAGTGGGGGTTCCCATGGACCCCCCCCCCCCTTGGCCACACTAACGCAAGTTCATTGAGAATATTTAAAAATAAGAATAAGAAACCGAGAACCTAAAGCAATTTTTTTGCTGATATAAGTTCACACATACATGTAGTAAACAATTATTAGTAAACATAACAAATAATTAGCTCTTTATGTGCTGAAAACAAACAAGTTCATCAGAAATTACATTTATAGTTTTTAAAACCAAATTAAGTCAAAGATTACATCTAGGGTTCTTTAGAGATTCATTCTTGGGTACACACCTGGCAAAAATCTGGAGCCAGTGATTTTTTTACAAACTATAAGTTAATTCAGTCAATGTGTATATGAGAAGCGGATGTGAACGTGTTTGCAAAGCAGTGAGGTTGAGAGATAGTTTATATATCAATCAAGGGGAGTAAGAGTAGACAAAAACACAAATACATTCACTGCTCTGAATCTCATACTAAATGTGTTACGGTCCTTTTGTGCAAGAGTTTCATCCCCAAAACTCCCTCAAAACATGGTTAAAAAGCCCCCAAGATCATCTGGGGCTTGTACCCTGAGCCACTCATTTTTTCAAGATACATATGTAAGCAAAATCCTCAAAATACGAGCCTTTATCTATTTACCAAAATTACCTATAAATGGGTAAGGATTTCACTCAACCAACCAAAATATGAGTAGCCCCTCCCATGGAGACACAGTCACATTTGATGTCATGTTGTAATCGGGAAAGCTTACCATTGGCTATTCACTTTTTAACTTTCTCGGGATCATGATAAAATGGCGGCCTCGCAGTCATATTTAAATCCAACCTGAAACTCAGGATTTTTCCAATTACAACTCATTCGGAAGATCCGTCAAGATTTTCAACATTTGAGATGTTTGGTAAACTGAGGTTACGAACATCATTATGTCTTTATTGATATTTATCGTCCACACATAGTAATGAGAATGGCTCACCACCACGAAATTCGGGGGAGGAGTTTGCTGATTTTTTGAGCGACATTTCAGAACTACCCGGCAAAACAGTCCTTGAGGAGATTTTCATTTTCACGTTGATGAGCCTTCTAAGCCAGAGGTTGCAAATTATATTACAGTGCTGTCCCAATACAATTTGTTTCATTTGTTGAAGGTCCTACACATAAGAAGGGCCATACCATGGATCCTGTCATCTGTATCCAGACGATGATAGCTAATGATTGTATAGTTTTCACAAAACCGGTATGGACTCTGATAATCATATGATCGAATGTAAGATAAACAAAATCCAAGCCTGCTGCAAGAAAGGAAAATCACTTACAGCGAGAAATTACAGAGGATCTTGATTTAGCTGCCTTCAAGACCGAGTTATCAACTGAAATGCATAATCTTCTGATATTAAGTGATCAAGAGGGAAGCAATTGTACAAGGTACAATACTGAGGTTTCGTCGTAGACTGGATAAACATTGTCATGAGAAATCACGTTCTCAAAGAATCATCAAAAGTCATCGTGGTTTGACGAGAGGTTAGAGAAGCACGGAGGGAACGTCGGAGACGTGAAAGGAAATGGCGTAAGACTCTCAGTGATAGTGATAGAAAATGATTATGTAAAAAAAATAACATTGTTCCCCCAATCCTTAATTGTTGCTTCAAAAACGAAATATTATAAAGATAAACTGAAAGGTGCCGATTCGAAAACCATATATCGTACTCGAATTCATTGCTCAATAATTCTAGTAAAATATTTCACCATCATCATCATATCAAACGAAGCTCTCGTAAACAAATTCGCTGACTTTTTTACTTGACAAAATCAGAGATGAACTTGATCAGTGTAATATAAATAATGATCATTCAATACGTCTCATGTTCAAGAGTTGTAATATTGGTTCCACAGCTCAAACAAGCCATGATTATATTATGTGCAATACAAGTGTGATGGGTTGAAAACTTCACTCCTGAGATGAGTTGAGGTAGAAAACATCATTTTGAAAATCCCCAATAAAAACTAGGTTCCGGGTCACCCATGACCACTTGGTTGCTGAAAGATTGTGTTGATGTTTTACTCCTTTTATCAAGTCAATGATCAACAATTCTTTCAGGGAGGGTTTCTTTTTCCATCTGTTCTTCGGCAGGCTGTGATTACACCTCTGATTAAAAAGACCAAATCTTGCTCGTGACAGCTTGAAAAATTCCCGTCAGGTTTTCAAAACCTTCCGACTTGGCAGATCCTGAGAATCCGGCTGTGTTCAAGGACTGAAGAATATTGCAATTCAAAAGACCTATGATAAATTTCGTCTCATATAAACCTGCCTCACAGTACTGAAACAGCCCTTTATCAAGGTGAAAAAGTGAATGATTCAAGAATTGGTCACGGTTAACATTGTTATGCTCGTTTTATTAGATATGTCAGCAGCTTTGATACAATTGATCACCAATTCTTGTTGATAGCTCAAAAGTGATATGGATCAATGGCTCTGTTTTAAATGTGGTTTAAGTCTACATTACTTATCGTCTAGCAGAGTTTGTGTTCTTGGAGAATTTTCTTCAAATCACCCCCTGAAATATGGCGTTCCACAAGGATCAGTTGCTGGTCCAACGATCTTCACGCTCTATCAAAGCTGTCACCGCTATTCTTCGCCGGTTTCAAATTCGACTATCATGTTTATGCTGAGACACGCCGATGTATGTGAGCTGGGACCCCAAAGTGTTGGTGATTTTGATCGGTCTCAGCGTAGAGGCTTAAAAGTTAGCTACAAGTTGTATTGTCGAGCGTGAGAGGATGGATCTGGCAAACAAATTGAATAAATGACTCCAAAACTGATTTTTCTCATCTCCTCTCCCCGGGCAGGTCGACATGTTGTCTGACGTAAGGCTGGAGATCGGTGAACTCAGTGATTGATCCTCTGCTTCCATAAAGAATTTAGTGTTACTTTTGACCCCATTCAAATGGAGACATCAGTTCCATCTGCCGGTATTGTCAATTTCCATCTGCGGAAACATTAGTCGTATCCGACGTTTTATTGATCAAGATCCTTGTGCACATGCAGTGAGATCTGTGGTTGTCTCGGCTGGATTATGGCAACTCTCTGTTGGGTGGCATATCTCAATATAACATTCAGGGGCTGCAGAAACTTCAAAATCGCGCGCGCGCCTCGTATTCTGTGCTGATAAACGTACAAATGCTGCGCCAATTCTACGTGAACTTCATTGGTTGGACTGTTCAGCAGGAGGATTCAACTTCAAGATCTTACGGAATGTGTACAATTGTGTTAACAGATTAGGGCCTGCCTACCTTAGTGAGATGTTGACATCGTATGATGTGGTAGAGGTGGCCTTAGATCATCCAACGACACGCACGCCTTGTTGTGCCATGGAATAAACGTGGTTATTGCAGATTCAGCTTTCACATATTTAGGCCCAAGTCTATGGAATGTTCTACCACTATCCGTATGGCATTCGATGTCAAATCTTTTAAGAAAATGATTGAAGTCCCATTTATTTCCTCAGTTATAGTTCCCAGTTTTTCATCACTGCTGATATTGTAGATCATGTACCTTAAAATATCACATGTACTGCAAGGTCAAAATATTATGCAGTTTTTAATTATATTTGTTAAAATTTTGCTTTGTGGGTTTTAACTTAAGATATTCTTTGTAAGCTCCTGATTCGTTTTCCACCTTTTCCTGCTGGCAGTAGTTTGATATTTTCTACAGCTAGTATTTAAGTACCTATGTAATTTTATTGTATTTTATTTGTAATATATTAAGGTTTGTATATGTTGCAATTTGTAAGGCGCTTGATCTTTTTGGAAAGGCACCTAATAAATACCTTTTATCATATCATTCAGATCATATCAATTTTGCTTGATTTGTTGTTGTGTAGTCCGAGTTTACCAATTCTGACTTGTAATTATTTTAAAGTCTATGATTTCTGACAAAAGAAATTTCTGATTTACTCTCAGACAAAACATTATGCCTCAAACAAAGTCATTAACATCCAGAAAAAGTCCCAAAATGGGTTGATGAAGATGACTCTTTCCCTATACAACCATGCTGCTAAGATTGGCGAATATCCAATTTTGTAGTGCTTGTTTTAAGAACACCTTGTAATCAATTTTGGACTGAGTGACTGGTAATAGTTGGATCAATGCTTTGAAAAAACAGGTCAAAACATCAATCTTTATTTCTTTGGAGAAAAAAAATACTAGGGAAATATAGGGATTTGGAGCGTGATAGGGATTTATAGGGAGAGGAGAAAAAATATAGGAAATGAGGAATTATAGGGCCGCTTGTAGCCCTGTAAATCATTGCTCAAAAAGAGCTCACGAATTACATAGGTTCTCGTTTGGAGGAAATGTTTTAACTAGAATACAAAAAAAAATCATGACTCATATTCTTATATTCGATATTTTAACAGGACATTTTAGTAAAAATGGTAGCGGCCGACATGTTGTAAAATTTTGCCTCCCAAAAACAGTCATTTTTATAACACATTCATAGGGGAGTTGCACTTGCCCCACAGCATTTTTAAAATAAGGATCTACTGTGTTAATTATTTTGGTGCCAATGGATAGGCTCGGGATCGGGAAGTCCAAAAACTCCATGCGATCCTAATTCCTAATTGCTTATATTTCAAATTTCAAGTTTAAAACGGAGAATTTCGTATTTGCTTCCTATACGAAATTAGAAATTGCACAATTTTTGTACCAAAGAATCATTCTCAGCTTAATACTTGCAGATGGGAATTTTTATGGAAAGCTTACATCAGGTCAAAAATCAGAAGGCCTACTTTTCGATGTTTTAGAGACAGTTGATATATGTGAAATCCCCGGGGAAATTTCTGTTGCAACTCACGGTCGTACATGAATCGTTCGTCACGCATGAACGGTGGCCGGCTATATAACCGATGCACTGTGGACACGCTCCGAAGCCGTATACGGCTACCTAACCACAAGCCCGTTTGGTTATATAGCCGTATACGGCTACGGGAACCCCGGGGTTAGGTAGCTGTATACGGTGGCCTACGGAAACACTCCCTTACTGTTTGGTCTAATCATTTCGGGTGAGGGCCTTTGACAGCTTTACAAACCATGCAAAAATATCGATTTTGACAAAATCTGAGGGCGCTATTTTTCAACGGTGCCAGGTCTGTTTAAATATAATGTGAAGTTATGCTAGCAGAAAGTAGGGTACCTAGGGCTAGCTAGTATTGGGACAGTAGCACATGAGCAGTGACATCATGATCTAGTTCTGCTGAGCATAACTTTTTGTCTTTAATTCATCTTTAACATTTGGACATATCGGTACAGCTAACGTAAAGGTATGCCGCCTTATCATGGACTTGGTATAACAATAAGCAAATGCCAAATTTGAAGTCATTGACATCGTCAAGATTTTTCAAACTTACCTCAACAAGGATCTTACAATACTAAGAACAAGAATCCACACGTTGTTTTGGTGACCAACAAAAGAACGCGTTCGACCTTTGACCCGCCAAAAACTCCGACGAACGGGCAACCACTCACTCATGACAGTTTTAGGGAGTAATTAATTTATGCTGTTGAAAATCATCAATTAGTCCTTTTTTTCGCAGTTTGGATGAAACAAAAAATGTGTGGATTCTTGTTCTGTAGTATGTAGGGATGCTACACGTACAGAGTCTGTTTGAGGTAAGTTTGAAAAATCGTGACGATGTCAGATGACTTTAATTGGCATTTGCGTATTGTGATACAAAGTCCATGTACAGCGGCATAACCTTTACGTAGCTGATAACGAAATATGTCCAATGTTAAAAGATGAATGAAGACAAAAGGTTATGCTCAGCAAGAACTAACATATGATCATCATCATGATGTTACCAATTTTCTTTCTGCCACCTGAGCTTGCCTTCAAGTAGACTATAGCATTGACTATAGGTCTTTAAACTGTTTGTGTTATTACGTCCATGTCATGGTTATTCCGATTCTGCAACGTACTCGGGACTACCGTTCAAAACTTAGATGACCATGACTTTCATTTCGACAACGATCGCAGTTCAGCTGTCACCCACCAGCATCGCCATCCGCATATTACAAATATACGTTGCTATATCTGTCACCCAAAGCTGAGTCTCAGTCCCAAACGCCCCAAACTTGACGCCTGGCAGCAGATGATGGCGGCCAAGCCTCTTGAATATATCAACTCAAAAAATATACTAATCAAAACGGCGCCCTCAATTTCCAAAAAAAAAATCGTGTTGTTTGCATGTACATAATGCTTGTCCATATACTAAATCACTGTGTGAAATTGCTAAGCTTAATCTAATTTTCTTCATATAGAAAATCTACTTTGTTATAAAATCCGGGGGTACCCCCAATTACCCCTTTTAATTTCATCTAAAGTCCCAATAGACATGAATGACCTGTTCATATACCATAACCCTAATTTTGCGTAGGCCACAATACCCCCCAATGACCCTCCCATTTTTTTGTTTAAATTAAAATATGTACAGTGATTTTTTTTTTATGCAAATGTCCAGAGTCATATGCAAATACAAGCCTATCAAAGTGTACAGGTTGTCAGAGAACAGTTAAGGTGCTTTTCGGATCGCTTTGGGACCCCCTGATTTTAACCGAGTAGTATCATTTTTATATGAAAGGCTTTAATTTTTTCCCATTCGCATACTGAAATGTCAGCTTCAAAATCCATTTCTTTCTCAAGATCAGAAAAAAAACTACGTTTTTAATGTTAACCATCAATTTAGCACAGTAGTGAATAAGACATTGCACTATGCATCATCATCGCGTCTAGCATCAAAACCCAAGTTTTTTTCCCACGTTACTTGATGGTCAGTGTGTACAAGTGTCCGGGGCTCTCATATCAAGTGAGAACACGAGAGAACAAAAATCGGAACAGCACATTTAATAGCCTAACCATTGGTTAGGCCTACATATTTCTATTGTAGTAAGTTACTGTGGTACTTTCTATAATGATATATGCGAAACTGAGACACTGCTCGTGTTTTTACTTTGAATACTTTTAATATTGAAAACAAACTCACCTTTTTAACTTTTAAGACATTTCTGTAGCTAGTAGCCAAATACAATGATCTAGATTTATCTATTGAGCAGGGCCGTATACGGGGGGGGGGGGGGGGGGGGTGGATCCTGGATTCCCTAATTTCACAAAGGGTCACTCCTGCTGATCGTTTTGATAAAAAAGATTCAAAATGATAGATTAATTTACCAGAATGGTCCACTTTTTGGGTATGATTGATGTAAAAGGGACCATTTTTAGGTGTACACTCCCTTTTTGCAAGTGTGCATACTGGTGGAGGGTCACCCTTTACATGAAAAGTCTTGTTATGATATATGTATAGGTCATCCGGATAAGGTCCTCCCCCCCCCCCCGGAGGTCCTATGTGCTGGCCCCTAATAATACTTCATTTCAAATGACTCCCGTTTTAATCCTATTTAACTAAGTTCCATGAGATTCCCACCTTTCATATAAGAATCTGTTCTTATGACCCAAATTTTAAACCTTCAAACTTTTAAATACTTCAAAATTTAAAAACGGAAAGTCAAAAACCTGTAATCGACAAAAAATTTACCCAAAATAAGGACACACTGGTGCAGACAAACGCGTAACTGATGTAGAGGAATAACTATAATTTCTTGCTTTCGGTCAATTTTTGCAGTTGGAAAAAACTTCTGAAAATTCCACACACTTATCCTCCTGCATCTATCGTAGCAATTTCAAATATTTTTGCTCTTTCGGACGAGCTCGGATGATCACGGGTGGTGTCCCTTGCAGTGCATGCCTGGAATTGTGATCGTAACATTTGCAGCGCACGCCCAATTGGGCGTCTTTGCCGAAGTTTATCGTTTCTAAGTAGTGGGATAATTGATTGCAGTCCGCTCCACGGGGAATGCCCGAACTCGCATGTTTTATTTTAGGCTGAGCTGGAGCGCTGGATGTGTTCATGATGAGTGTCTCGAGTAGGTCCCCGTTTATTTGTTATTTAAATGTGTCTGTTATTGCAGATAAAGCTTCAAAATTTTGGTACAAATAATTTTAAATAATTTAAATGTTCAGATCCTCCTTTGGGAGTTCATTTTTACACTGCACATGCCCTAAAAGTCCACTTTATTCCGTAACGAGGGCGCTGCAAAATTTATCGAGGGGACTAGTAAAAGGACTTCACC
Organism: Ophioderma brevispina; assembly: GCA_023653785.1. Lineage (NCBI taxonomy): Eukaryota > Metazoa > Echinodermata > Ophiuroidea > Amphilepidida > Ophiodermatidae > Ophioderma > Ophioderma brevispina. The sequence continues at coordinate 3,758 of JAMKCH010040740.1, read as the reverse complement.
GGGGTGATGAACTTTGTAATGGCGTACTCGCATCAAATAGAGCGTCATAAACGAAAACGTCATTTCCGATTACAAGAATGCGTCTGATTTGCTCGTATATTTAGGGTTGCCTTGCGACTAGAAGGGGGCCGAGTGAGTGGCGGTCCCAATTTAAAAAAAAGGAGATTTTGGTTTGCACGTTGCAATTGGTATTTTGCTGTGAACTATAGACGCTACCTGTGAAGTGTAAAGCCCGGACTGTCTAATTAGGCTAATCGCAACAGAAGGAATTTGTCATTAGATCTCCAATGATAATCAACGGCTGCGGGAACGTCCTTTAAAATATGAAAGAGCCGGGAAATTGCGCCAAGTAGGCCTACGTGTGCACGTGTCTATGTTCATCCAGTATTTGTGTTCACAGGTTTGGTTCAGACAAATCAAGTTAGAGGTAGGTCAATTTTTAATGAGATGGCACTATTTCTCAATACGGCAGAAATTTGGGCCTTTCCAGCTCCGCCGTTAAATTCACCGGATCAATTCGCTTACTTTATGACAATACGCACTTTTGAGCATTACCATTCGCAGGTAGGCCTATAGTTTACTAGACAATTATTAAACTGACTACTGGGCAAAAATGTCAAATTTTTGAAAATTGGTTGCGCTCTAAAAAATGTGTGCTAGTAGGGCCTATTGCTTTAAAGCAGTTATATGGCACGTTTTTAGAGCGCCCCCAATTTGGCAATTGCTAATTGGCTAGTAATCTAGGGAATATACCTAGTAATGAATGGGCATGGTAAAGCTTCAAACGTCTTTATGTGTCGCATATGGAATTTTGACTTAAATCGGGTCATCCCCTTTAATACGCATTTCCGCGAGATTTGTGCTGTTTCATGCCACAATGGTGCCCCTTTAATCACTTTGTTGGAATTACAGGTCAGCAGCTCGTGACAGTTAGTTTATATCTAATTACATTTTACCTGTCCGTTTTTGCAAGTCTATTTATAAGTAAGCATTATTGCATATCATTTTTTGAAGAGCGCCCCCATTTTTCAAAAATTTGGAGATTTTTACACGATTGCATTGGTAACTGGCACGTAAACTATACCTGTGAATGGTTAATCTCGAAAATGTCTATGTGTCCCAAACGAAAAGGAATTCATGTACTAGAATATTATTATCGGGATCCCCGATAATAATACAACGGCTGTTGGCACGGCCTTCCATGTGAAATAGCCGGGAATAGCGCATATACGTGTGTTGTGTCGAATCACCCGTGTCGAATCTGTCCAGGTGATACTAATACGCATGCGCGCGCATTGATATTACTGAATTTGCAATGTGACTCGACCTTATCTAAGTCGTTTTTTCAAGACTTGCTCGTGTCCTACTGCCAGTAACCGGGAAGAGAACTACTATTCCTCGGTTCGGGATTTTTCCCGCATCGCGCGCCACTCGAGTAGCATTTTGTCAGTGTATAGGGTAACAGTTTATTTTTTCTACATCATGAGATGAACATCGATCATCGCATTGATAACATAACTGGGGGTGTCAACCAGGCCGCTAATAATTAGGGTCGAACCATGAGTGCACTGTACTACTGGCCCCCGACGAACTTACATGTCTGACATGGTCATGGACATTGATTGCATTCATTGTCATTGACATTGGTGGGTTGAACATCAACATGTTGTTGAATTCTGCAGACTCAGCTGGACAGCGACCATGGTAGGTAAATAACATAGCCGTGGCTTGGCCATGACCCTGGTCAAAATTTGTACATACGAAAGCTATAAACGCATGTTGACACATGTGTCATGGCCTCAATTTGTGTAATAGGTTTATATCGTATAGCAAAATATCAACAAGGGCGCTCTACCGCAAGCAACTGATGGGATCGAAAAGGGGCAAACAGAGCTAGATTCCGGATGTAACTGTAAACAGCGTGTACTTGCCTATTGGCAATGGGAAATCAAAAAAACTTTCAAAATTTGGAGTCTGGGTTAAACAAAAATCAGCAAAAAAGAATCCAAAAGCTGTCATGATTTATATGTATTACACCTTATCTGTAAAAGTACCAAGATACAAATAAAAGGCGACTGTTTTGGGGAGCATAGAGGAAATTCTTTAGTTTGAGTTGACATGAGCGTGATCTGCCATGCTTAGTCCGTTCAACCCATACCTCGAGCGCGCCGCGCGAGGTCTGGGAAAAAGTGTATTCCAAATTGTTTTAGTATTTAATTACCGTACAAATGAATAAGCTTGCGAAATTTTTTTTATCGCAGCCTTTTCCCCCTATATTTGAGTATTGGGCCCTCGAACGCATTCATAAATACCTAGACTATCCTTGTAGTTTAATACTTACCTAACCACAGATTTTTTACCTCTTCATGTCAAAAATCCCACTAATATTTGCTTCTCAAAGCCCTAAAATGTCTTCCAGTGCGGATCAACAAACGCTGACGTCACGGTTAACTACGCTGGCTCCATGTAGTCCATCTAGGACTCTCATTTTCCCACTGACTCGCCCACCGAGCGCGTAGTGGGCTAGGTTCCCCAGGGGGGTGACCATGGAGGACGCGCGAGGGTCCGTCTAATGGACTATGCCGAGACGGTTTGTCCATGGGAAAACTTTCTTTACCAGAAAGCAGATATAGATCATAATTCTGCTACTGGTGGCTGTTTAAAATTTAGATAAGAGTCCAATGCAGCTGTAGGGTATACGAAATAGTGAGTAAATTTACTAAAACGTTTTCGCCAATTAGATCATTGCTCACCTCGGGCTTCGCCAGCCCTCTTTGTCCGAGTTGTCCGAGGTGGTCCTTTGAATCACTATCCATGCTGCTAGTGCAGCTACAGCCCCCTTGGTCCGTCCCTTTCGTTGTAATCACACTTTTATTAATATTTCAGCCAAATTTGACACTTTGGTAAATTGTATATACAGAAAAGTTTAATAATTTTTCCTGCATCATTTATTTGTAGTGGTCGATTGTTCCACAGAAGCCTTTTTTAAGACTGTTGATCCACCGCATATTCACACTTTTGCGGGCGCGGCGCGCGAGGCTCCGTCGCTACCATTCTGTTTTCTGGCACTGCACTGTGACCATTGTAAAATAGTAAAATCCATTCGTCAATGTACACTAGTTGAAACTTGACAACGATCAACTTTAAAAGAATTTGTCTAAACTTTGATGTACCGTAGGCCTAAACTAAAAAAATAGCATATGGGGTGTGACTTACTCCATATTAACAGTTTTGAAAATGCACTTAATCTAAGAAGTCTAACAGAGTTTTTCCGTGTGCGTGCGCGATGCTTCGATGTTGTACTTGTGTGCTGATTCAAGCAGCAATCGATGGCCAAGTTTGCCTCCGTTTCCGGTGTATTTCATATTGGTCGTTTTTCCACGAAAAGGTCTCTTTTCCAACTAATATTTAATATTGAAAAATCAAATATCAAATTGTGAAAATTGCTAATCATACTGGAGGATTAATAAGTCGTTTGCTTCATTATACGGTAAAATGATGAATTTGTGATGTTAATAATGTCACTGGGAGCTTTGAAGTTACAGGTAGTCACTCCATTGGCGGCTGCACGCTAATCTTTCGTATAGCATGGAATTTCTGGTTATTTTTGAGGGGATAGTTTGTCGTACCTGTCATAAAATCACAGATTACTTGTAATGATCATTCCATGGACAACAACCTGGTAATATATTTTATCATCATTCAATTAAATATAATGAAAACAATCCCCAATAAGTTATGCTTCTACTTGTTTGCCG
>JAMKCH010040739.1:0-13286 GCA_023653785.1 Ophioderma brevispina | reverse complement strand
TTTAAAACGTTTTCAAAACGCAAAACCATTTCAAACCAATTCGAAACGTTTGAAAACGTTTTGTGTTTACTGGGTAAGCGCTACTAGCGGAGCGGCCGAGCTTTGAAAAGTGCTCATAGTTTTCGCGTACCCCCGCCCTCGGTACACAAAACACAACCACCTTTATTGAAGGATAAATAAGAGATTTAAAAATGCCTTTTGGGCTGCAAATTAAGCGAATTAGTTTTTTTTTTTATTTCTTTACATTAAAAATATTACAATCTTAATTTTTATGGTATCCTTTTTGTTATTGATATAGGATTTATACATGCCAATGGGTTCAGGTAATACTCGTTGTGGGTGACATGTTATAAAAAGGATGTTTTTTTTAGGAAAAAAGGTGAGTTTGGCTAAAATTCTAGACCCTTTATAGATTGTATAAAACAAAATCTATAATAAAGTTCATGGGGGGAGATTGATAGTATTGCATCGTGATTAAATTTGTTTTGCTAGAAATAATAATCTTGATTTCTTAAGTTTTTTAGCTCAAAACTTGTTTTTACCCAAGAAAACCCCCTGCCACCAAAGTGTTTGCACGACAACCACATTTTTTGAAATAGATATCACCATCTTTCAAATAGAAGTGGTTTCGTTTTTGGTTGTACCGAGGGAGGGATTGTCGACAATTTTTGCAGTCCAAACCGCTACCCTATACAGACTACAGATAAGCCAATTCCTGAGCCGCATTGTATTGGCGCGTATGGGATGGCATTTCTCTAAAACGTGCACCCGGGATACAACTTCTGTTAAACACGTGTCTCTGGAATGCTATTGTGTTTCGTAGACACCAAGATGTCCACCGTGCTCATTCATCTAATCTACACTACTGGTTGGTATCCATCCTTGTAGGAGATCAGTGTGGCGACTTCATATTTGACAGCATGACACCAGTTATTGACACTATAAAGAATTATTGGAAAGGTTGGGGCTCATTTCACGGAGGGTATTGTTCAATGGACTTTTGTTTGCTCGAGATCATTCAGCATGCGAAGAATAGAATACATGCCCTGGTTCACCTGAAATTTAGATATTTCTGCTGGGTTGCGTTTTATTCTCTGCATGCTGGGGTTGTTCTGAAAGACAGATCTGGACAAGTTAACCTATTGACCTATTAACCGTCACCCAGAAGGTTTTGGTTTATAACGAACGAGATACCAAATCTGAATCCGGAAAATTCAGAGAAATATAACTTTTGCAAATATGAAAGTCTGTCGGAGACCCGTGGTTGCGTGTAGCCCCGGAGCGGGGTAAAGTTACTATGGTGGTCAAATGTTTGAACTCTCTAAATCTAATGACATATATCTCAATTATTCCTTAGTTTACAAGCAAAAAGTCATTGGGTCCCATGTGTGTGTGCTCCTTTCTAAGATATTAGGAAAATAGGCTAAGTCCATTTGTTTAATTCAAGAAAGGTCAACCATGTACTACCAATATCTCTTTGTAAAAAAATATTTAAAAATTTTAATTATACTGATTCAAAATATGATTTTATTTTTGCATAGGTTTGGTTCCCTTTCATAGGGAGGTATAATGTCTCCGTCCCCATAGAGTCCTATATGGGAAGGTTTACCCCTTCCATTTTAACAACAAGGAGATGCCGTAAGTGCAAAATCATTCATATTTATTCAGTAATCAATTAAACTTTAAAAATATTTTTACAACAAATCTGGGCCTTGCACGGGTGACCTTTCTTGAATAAACAATGACCTTTAGCCTAGTTTCCCAGAGATCCTTGGAGTACCCCACACACGTTGTGCCCATTGACTTTTTTACTCCTCTCCTAAGGAATAATTTGAACTATATTACATTAGATTTAGAGCAGTCAAAAATTTTGACCCCCATAGTAACTTTACCCCTCTCCTGGGCTACACGCACAACGGTCCCTCAGACTTTCATATTTGGAAAGTTATATTTTTTCTAATTTTTCCCGTGTTCAGATATGGTATCTCATTCGTCTAACCCAAACCTTTCTGGCTGATGCTCTATATAGAGCACATGTTCCTATTCATTTACATATCGTTCGTACTTCTACTCTACTTCATACAGTGCATAAATTTCTGGCAATGTTCCGGCACTTCCGCTGCACTCCTAATCAATTTACTGCAGGTAACCCAGGTCAATACAGGTCCCAGATGCAGTACGTTAAAGTAAACATGTGAAGGATTGGCCTTGAGAAGTGAAAATCATTTAACTCGTTGCAATCCTGCATTGCGTTGCAGTAACGATGCATACTGCAGTAATTGTAGTAAAAATTTTGATAGTTGCATTTCAGTACTGCCTTCAATGCCATAAAAACGGACCAAGGTTTTAATCCACTGCACCGCACTGAATTGCATTGCAGTAAATTTACTGCATTGTTCCGTAACTTCTGCTGCACTCCAAATCAAACCCGTTTACTGCAGGTCCCGGCTTGCAGTACTTGCAGTAACCTGCGAAGGATTACAGTAAAAATAGGCGTGCTGCACCCCACTGCACCTTGATGCATCACCAGTTAAAATCATTTACCATCGTTGCAGTACGTGCATTTTGTTGCGTCTAACTGAAAAAAAAAAAAAAAAAAAAGCAATTGCAGTGACGCAGTACCGCACTGCAAACAATAAAGTATGAACGAACCTTTAAGGTCCTGTTCCTACTTCACTGCATTGCAGTGCAGTACTGCAATGTAGCCTACCAAAATCGGTTACTACAATTACTTGTCATTGTACTGCAACACAAAGTACTGCAACGAAGTTTAAATGAATTTAAACTGGTGATATATCAAAATGCAGTTGGTGCAATACGCCTATTGACTTAGCCTGGTCAAGGCTGCTGCTAAGAACGACAACTTGCAATTTATTTTCCACACTGTATTGTAATGTTGGGCTATTCCATGTCAGCACTCGAGATGTCAGCATGTCCAACGGACCTTTTTTGTTCTTTTTAGTTGTGGTGATAGTATTGATTAGAAATGAAAATCCCGAAATTTTTAACTTTGTACCGCTTTTAATTTTCTCGCAGGAGCGTTCAGAAATTTAGGGGGTACCACAAAATGCTTGTGGGTGCAAAGATAATTTTGAGAGGGCCATGAACTTGTAATGGAACCATCCACTTCACTTTGAAACTTACTCTCTGGAGTAATTTTGGTGCAGAATTCAAATCTGACAGCTTGATAGCTTGTTAACTTTAAAAAGTTGTTTGGGTTTAAAAATACAATATCTTTCATCCCCGGGGGGGGGGGTGCATTGTATTCAAAGGTGGATATGTATGCGTGAAAATGGGCTTCCGAAAAGCACCCTAAACACGGATTTTTCACCGACTAAAAACAAGCTACAACATACCCTAAACAAGTAATTTTTAATCTGTTTATGAGACCCCGACAAGTCGCAGTGCATGGAAATCGTAATATTAACCCTTATTATATTGCTTGCTTTACTTCCAAAGTTCTGATTACAATTTTGTGGATGATTTGACCCCTGCTTACGAAGTATAACATGACAATTTCAGGATAAGAAAAAAACATACCCTTTTTTTCCATATTTTGCCGTTTTTTGACACCCTAACCGATCGTACGCGCGTACATCGCCTGTTGGAAAAAGACACCCTTTTTACTCGTTTTCTTGTTCACGGCATCATATCCACCTTGAATACCAGTGCCCCCCGGTTGTACATCATGGACCAAAGTTGGGGTCAGAACTTCATAAGTAACATTATTGTCCCTTAATTGTTTATCAGAGTCAACAGCAGGATTTCTACCCAGTAATAATAACCCATTCGTAAGTAAAATTGGTCTAGAAGCCGTTGAAAATACTATATAATTTGGGCAATTGACATGATTTTTAGCCCCTTAAAACCAATGTTGCCATTCAACATTAATCCTCTACTCAGAGATATTGAATTTACATCATTAACGAATCTATTCTTGAAAGAGCCAGTTTGGTGTCTTGATGTCCTTCATTGTTTTTCAGCCAAGCTATGTTGGTTGATATTGGGCATAGATGTATATGGAGATATACACTGGTCATGTACAATGACCTCTTGTCACTTACCTTCGTTTGTTGCTTTGGTGTGTATTTGTTGTAAAAATTGAAGACACAAGCTAGTTCTTAATCTTCTTTTAGTCGTTCCTGAAAAATGTAAAGTTCGGCATAGGCGTTTCCGTTATGTCAAGTCTTTTGGCTTTATTTTCTACTTTTAAAAATCTCCCTTTGTTGATTAGCACATACCGCATTTGTATGAAGTTTGAATGCAGCGAGGATATATCGCCTGCTGGGGCAGAAAAGCTCATATGTAATTTTGAAAGGTCACGTGCCAAACCTCATATGTGCAGCTTCGGTAACATAGACAAACCAACCTATTGTCCCGTGTTTGGTCAAATCACTTTGTGAAAAGATGAGGTGATGTTTAAAGAAATACGTAAGATCTATTTTAAGTATATTTTGGCGTCCTTTGGGCAAAACGACAATATCGCTAAACAGGGTCTTGTTTGTCAGTTTTACCGAAAATGCACATATTAGGTTTTTTGCTCTTATAGGTCAATGCACATATGAGGTTTTTCCTGCCCAACGACGATATATTGGGCTAATGCTCCACGAGCCTTCGGTAAGTAGGTTCGAGGAAGTGCATCTAAAACTACAATAAAGCTACATTTTGGCTTTCTACTCCTTGTTTAGAATACAATTACTTCATGGCGAATTCGTTTTTTGTTGTTTATGTTCCGTTCATGACTCTGAAAAATGTGTATCTAAATCGTTTGTTTGTTATTCCATACACAATGGGTTTATTGCAAGTCATTTCAAAGATAAGTTTACAGAGTGGGTGCCATATTATTCCGTATAGTTCTTCAGGAAATAGTTGTTTCAAACATAGGTATTGAGTAAAAGGATGGTGTAACGAATTCAGCACAAAGAAAACAGTCCGTTTGTAAGGAGCATACTGCTACCTGCGTACTTTGGTTTGTCCAATCAGTAGAAGAGATCCTGCGTCTGTTCTTTTGATTCTCTCGTTTAAGCTTCTCTTATTTGAAAATAATAAAAGAATTAAATAAAGCCAAAGAAACCAAATCAGAGCAAACTAACTAAACCAAGCGATTAACCGAGTAGAAAGTTCTGGTATATATGTTCGTCGGGCCATGTAGACAAACGGTGACTCTTTTTGGTTTCAAACAGTGCTGAAAACATGCCAAGTAGAATAGACCCAAACCAGGCGCTAATAATCATTTGGCTGTTCGCCTGGGGCCTTTAATCAAATTATGATAAATAGGATAACATATTGCAAGGAATCTTTCAAAAGACACCGAACTTAAGAGTGATATGATGTCGTACGCACACACCCGGAATGATGCAATATAATACACTTAGATGACCAAAACTACTCCATCATTCCTGATGAATACTGTTTGTAGTACATCTTGCCTTGGTAGCACTGATATTAATAGCGTGAGATCGGAGACACTCAGGTTCACTAGATACCGTATTAGGTTTTTCGCATCGAAGGAGCCCGAAAAACAATAGCATGAAAGACAAATTGGTCTAAAAACCAACCGATCGTCAAAGCCATTACAATATTATACACAACCACTCCTTTTGGTAGTAGAACTATACCAGTTACATCCTCGGTATTATTATAAACGCTTTTATTCAAACCTGAACATTCATCCTCCATTTACCCATTTTGCGGGAACATGCATAAACGTATACAATCAATGTAATTCACTAGTGTGTGGCATTCAGGCAATATTTTAATTGGTCTCCGTTTGTACCGTACAAAATGCCGTACGGAATCATGTTGCGTGAAGCAAATTTTATTGTATCAAGAGAAACCTGTTTTCCGCATGCAATACAATAACATTTCTTTTAGTCATAGCTGGGTTATACCTTTTGTTACACCTTTGTTTTTGACGTTGTTTGTGTATCTAATAAGCACCACAAACATTTCAATCAAGATTTTAAAAAGATATATATCTAGAGTTATTTGTAAATAATGATTATGGTTTACATTGGGGGGGTATACATTTGCAACGCTTGTTTTTTTTTCTGCTTAACATGCCACCTCATTCGAAATCATAGCCGGTGTGAACGCACATATAGTCCGGCGGTATTATAGTCCGGCGGGCTATATTTCCTAGGGACAGGGGTCCTTCCCTAGGAACAATAGCCCTAACCGGACTATAGGAGAATGCTCCTCCGGACATGACCTACTCCTAGGTACAGAGGTCCAATGGACAACTGCCAACCTAGGAATTTTAAGCCTTATGCTCATTATTTCTATCCTATTTGTGTATGTAACCCGGGACTAATATCCCCCGTGGACTAGAGTGCCTTTTACAGCCTAAAATAATCAGTGGCCGCAATACTATATCCTATGTTTTACGCCTTCCTAATCATGAATACAGCTATTCAAAGGGGATAACAAATATAATAAACGCCGGTGTCGTCAACCCCTTCCATGGTGTAATGGCAAGGTCTAGGACTGGTCGCAACCAATGACCATGTCGAATCCTTCTGCTGTTGATTGTTAGTATATTATTTCTCTCTTATTTTTAGTTGCGTAACGTTTTTGACACAAATGAAATGGCTTGGTATAATACAACCGTAGATTTTTTTTCCAACGTTATTTTTTAATCGTGCAACGATGGAAGAAACTCAAGCTGTGCGAGTACTAATAGACCCCAATTGGAAGTTGTGCCTTATTTGACGGAGACGACTTATCCTCCGAATGCCGACAACAACACAAAGCGCATTTTTCGGCGCGTGGCGTCAAGAAACTACATGGTAGGCATATCTCCTGATGTTTTTAAAAATAAAATCACATATCATGCTATAAACTCGGGCAATCATTGTCCCATGGATTACAACTCCTAACTCCTAGTGTTAGTGTCCACAGACATATATATCAGATGATATGGTCCGAAAAGGGGGGAAACCCCCATGATACCCAGTGTTAAGTTGTCCACTGGACATTAATATCCGTTACCATGGTCCAAGGGACCATAAATTGATATCCAGTGTTAGTTGTCCACTAGACATTAATACCAGATACCATTGCCAGGACCATGACCCAGTGTTTTCCAGGACATTAATTCAAGAAATAGTTATTCCCATGTGCTGACCATGATGGATAAATATTGTAATGTTTTGGTAAATTGAGGAATGAGGAAGCAGCCCTTGGCCAGGATTGTTCGGGGATGGTTGGGCAATTTTTTATCAAATGGGATTTTCCTCCAAAAATCGGCATCTCTACCAAAAAGGGACCTTTTACCAAAATGTTAACTTTTTTTTTTTTCGCCAAAACAAGCATTAAAATAATAATTTTGGCTGCTCCGCTCCGCAAAATACTATTTTGCTGGCCGTTTTAAGACCTTTTTATTAGCTTTATGTTTGGGCTTTTTTTTGTATGGGGGGTCCGCCTCCTCCTTCGCCACCCTTACGGTCCTGGGGAATGTGATCGCTAGAACCCCTCCTGATTTTTCCTCGCTCAATAAATAAATGATTGTTTATGATAATTGTGATATAATAGTATTACGCTTGTGAGTTAGGCTTTTGCTGATTTGACAGAACTTTTTACTGAAATTCGAATTCGAATTTGAAATTGAAATTAACTTTTTTAATTTTGTTAAAATTCTAAATGTCCATAAATATCAAATGTTATAAAATACGTTGTGTCTGGGTAGGCGGGGTGACAAAACTTCTAAGAGATGATGAAATGAAGTAATATTTGACTGTCTATTTTCTATTATTTCATATGAAGACCAGAGCGCAACAAGTTACCAAGTCCATTTAAACAAATTGAGTTATTGGTGGTTTGAACTTGTTAGGGGTCAGAAAATATAGATGATTCTTTTTCACAAATTTCAAAGTTTTAAGATGTGTTTTAGAAGTTAACAAGAAGTTACCATTCCAGCAATAACTCTAGTGTTTTTAGATTAATATTGTTTTGTAAGTGTTAAACGTCAAAATTTGTAAGCTCTGAGCTCACGGATTATGTGATACACTGCAAAAGAGTGATCTAAATTTATACTAAAAAGTGTTAAATGTCATACACATAGTGTCAACAAAATTGACCATATTGATTGACGTCATGTTACACATTTTTATAAGTATCAGAAATACATTTATTGTGTCTAACAACGTACAAGTACTTTCCCACTATTTTTATCGCAGGTATTTACTGTTATAGGCATGTTTTTAAAATTATGTGGATTGTGTCTTCCATTTTGAATGACTTAATGTTACCAGTGCCATCACTTGTTCATGGATCCTCATAGTAATAATCTAGTAACTCCATGGTTTTTGGATAATATAGGGTTGAATAGACAATTATCATTTATGGCGACGCCACAAATGGATTTTCTCAAATGCTCAAGGATGCCCCGTGGCAACCCGGCAGATTCTTATTCTACACACCCTAATCTATCATTTTCAGCAAATAAAAATGTGTCCCATACCACGTAACTGTCACATTAACGTTCTACCTACTATGAGTCGATTTCTGATACAGTCATCTCGAGGTTCTCACCACGTAAATTGACGAACCGTCTTTCATCTTTATGGTCAAGGATGGTAGCGAGCTCTGGCTCTCGCCAATAAACACAAACCTTTCCCGTGTCTGACTGTAATCTTTTACTTGCTGCCCCTAGCCCAGCGAAGTCGAATGCTCTCTGTGGTGGGAACTGTTTGGGCATGGACATTGGTCATGTCGGTCTTGATCGGTAACCATGTAAAAGCATTCTCCGATTTAAAATTTGGATGGAAACGTTGATTCCATAGTGTCTTCTCACGAACGACTAAGAACGGTCCGTTGAATTTCCGCTCTACGGCACAGATTAAAGCAGTCGGCGATCATCTCGTCCGGTAGTCAACCAAATGACCCACTTCTCGATGATGTCTGAGGATTTTACAGACCGTACTCTGCGATATCCCGAGGTTGTTTGTACCTTTCCTGTCGGAGTGCAAGTACTTTTAAGGTGGGTTCATACTTCATCGGCGGACGTCTGCAGAAGCTAGCCTTTAAAACATGCTTTTAACGCAATGCGTATGATCATGCATCCCGCGTGCAGAGCCTGTTCGAAAGACTGGCGTTGGCCGACGTCTACCGACGAAGTATGAAACCACCATTCGGCGTATTGACAATGTCTAGCCAAGGGAACCTCTGTATCAGTTTCTGTTGTAAAGGTAACAACTCTGAAAAAAATGACCTCTTTGCAAGCGGCGTGGATCAGGGAAAAGGAACAAACAACAGATGCCTGACATTTTATAGCTCCCAACCAAAGGCATTGTTACGTAATTCAAAATTATGCATGGATTCACTTCACCTGGGTAGTGGGGACTCTTTATGTAATCAATCACCTACTCTAATATGATTACTGAGGCGTTCAAATAGAAATACGTTTTAAGATTAGGTCTAAAAAATATTTTAACTTTATCAGCAACAGTGTATATATACTTTTCAGAATCCTTGTGTCAAGACCGACAATATGCGACCACTTTCAGATATGTATGAGCATTTTGAAAATTTGACCCCTGTACAAAAGTTTTTTTTATCATTTGACCTACTTGACCTACACTTAGTTAAATAGCCATTGCGCAGCAACGTCACCTTTGACTTTTTACTCCTTTAGACTTATGGAAGAATTTGTGATATTTCATAACTTAATGCACTTTGACAATATGTGATCTATGACCCCAATAAGTCAAATTACCCATGGATGCCAAAGTGGCACCCGGTGGATTCCTGACCTAGACACCCTGATCTATTACTTTACGCCTCCCTACTAAAATTATATTGACAAAATGATCACATTTGTGATAATGGCGTTGCGCTGGTTTTATCAAAGCACGTGAGGATGGCGATTCGTATTCCTCTAGAAACAGATTGATTGTGTAGGGAGGAGGTAAGGATTTTCCAAAATGTTGGCCGACACACCATCTACACTTTGGAATATTGATATTTTATTATATAATTCCATTATTCGGATATAACACTGGGAGATATTTGATGTATTTTATTTTCTTTTGAAAATCGGACCTTTTGCTGAATACGCGGACGTTTTGCTGAATTGGGGTTATGACACACGGCTACGGCAGTGGCGTAGTTAGGTTGAGGAGCAGAGGAGGGCAGGGTGTCCCCACTGAAAATGTTTTGAGGGGAAATCGGGAAGTAAAAGACGGATATTCATGTTAAATCAGCTCTTTTCGGACTCCTTGCTCTGCGACCGCGATATTTTTGCCTGTGATCGGGATATTTGTTGCACCTATATACCGGGAACTTGCTCCCTCGGAACCTCCGAGCTGGCTACGCGCCTCGGCTACAGGTAGGTTAAGTACATTTCTAAATACATTCAGAAAAAATTATACAAAGTGCAATATTGGTTTCCTTGGTTTTCGAATATAACAAACACATCAATTATGAATAAAGGCTTTTTAGCGAGTGCCCGTGTTTTTGGATTAGCAGCCCTCTTTGAGGTGCAAGTGTTCTATGAACTATGCACTTGTTTTGGGTAAACGTTTCATATTAAAAATCCCAAGCAGGCAAATGAGGTATTACGATTGATTCAATTCCGCCATGCGCTGTAAATTGTTGTGTAGTAGCGCTTGACGGATAGCAATACTTCATATTAGCATACTTGACACTTCTTTATATATATATATATTATATATATATATATATATATATAATATATATATATATATATTATATATATGTGATACGTCTACCCTGTTTTGCACCTGGACAACATTTAATAGGCTTATACTAATTTGCGAAATGAAACGAAACGGAGTTTTGGCCATCTAACAACTTAACAAGCCATTCAGCTTATTTTGAGTTCATACATAGAAGTATCACGCTTATATATTATATTTTTTTTTTTTTTTTTTTTTTTTTTTTTTTTTTTTTTTTTTTTTTTTTTTTTTATATATATATATATATATATATATATATATATATATATATACCATGTGCGGCGTGATGAGATGGGTCAATGGCTTAACGGGTCATTGATTCACCTCATTTATGGATTGCATTTAGCTCTGTGCTGCAATGGTGAGAACACAAAGTTCGAAACGGTACTGTCTGCAGTATATATATGGCCATGTGTCTTGAATTGGGCCTGCTCCAGGGTGGAGCTGTTTCATATTTTAGAGAAATCTGACATGTTTGTAATGATTAGAGTACTTAAATGTGATTGAATACTTCCAAGTAAGCACTCATTTTAAAACCTATTTATATCAGACTTCATTAATTAAAATTATGACTGAAGGTGGAGGGTGGAGCAATTGGGACACGGAGATTGGGACCCGGTACCATGTAAAGTCTATGGGAGAATATCAAGCGTTGGCTCTTGTTTTTCTTATCTTAACAGTCCATTAATAATTTGAAGTAATTATCAAAGTAACCCTCGTTACCCCACCCCCCCCCTAGTGAACTTCGCACCGGTGCGCCTAAAATGCCAAAAACTTTCGTTAAAAAGCCTCTAGGTTAATCGTTCTCTCATCCTTGTTCGGTCATTTTAGCGAAAAAAAAATGTGAAGGTACCACTTTCACCGGGGTTAGGTATGCCGTCAAAGCGAAGGGTAGAGGCTGAGTTTGCCACATTACATCTGTAGAAGTTTTCATGCTTTACCCACAAAGTGCACAATTCTTATCGTATATTGACCTTAACAGCTGTACTACTAACATGAAGCGGAAATTAGTCAAGAGGCAAACGTCATCCTGTTGCTATTACTTCAGGAAGGTTTGCCAAGTTTGTTTTCACTTTATGTTCATTAACCCACAAGGGATAACTTCCCACTTGTTGACTAATTCTCAGTTTTTTTTGGTGAGGGGACGCTTTTTCAAAATGGCCGCCAAAGTTACATTTTTTTTCAAGGAACTCTTTAAAGAAATGCCCATATCCGGATAATAATTTTGTGGTGCTTAAAGTGGTATTTTGTTATTATAACAATTATAGGATGTTAATTTCTAATTCTCAGATTTTTTCAATACTGGGTGAGGGCCGTATTTCAAAATGGCCGCAAATGGGCATTTTTTTTCAAAGAATCTCTTTAAGGAATGCCCATAATCATGTTATGATTTAGTTTTGGGTGCTCAAAGTGGTTCTTTTGTATTATATACAACACTAGGAATGCTTAATGAATTAAATATTAACACTATACTAATATACTTTAAACCCTGTCCAACCGGGGGGGGGGGGAATTTTTTTTACCCCCACCCCCAACGGATGATTTCATGTCGCACAAAAACGCAAAACGAATATGATATAAGGCTTTATGTAATTGTGCGTTCATTCCTTTGCGTACAATTTTAGCGAAAAAATAGAGGTACCACTTCAGGGTGGTCAGGGTATCCCGTCAAGTCGGACGGTAGGGGAAGTGGTTGCCACCTTCCTATACTTTACTGTGTAAAATGCCCCCCCCCAAAAAAAAGGTAATATTTGTATTTTTTCTTATTTTAGAGTAATAGCATATGTATCCCATTGGCAAAATAAATATCAATTTGTTTGATTAAATGCGAAAACCCTTAATTTTGGAGATTTTTCAGAGTAATCATTTCATTTGCTAAAGGACATAATAGACGGCCGGCCATTACAGCAAAAAGTTGCTCAGAAAAAGTTTTGACGGCGTAATTTGTTACAAACATGGGGATTGCATCCTCAGGGGAACATACAAAAGCCGCTGGGTGTTCCAATCTTTTTTTTTAAATTTTAGGGTAAAAAATGGCCAAAAAAGGTCAAAAATTGTCCAAAAATTAGGGAAATCAGTCGAAATGCATTCTTTCTTCAAATAATCATATAAAACATGTCCATTTACTTCAAAGTAGTCATATTTAAGTGAATATAATGGAAGTCAATCCAATTATAAGTTTGAGGAGTCAAAATGGCCAAAAAAGGTCAAAATAGTCCAAAAAAATAGGTAAATCAATCATATGCATTCTGTTCTCAAGCTGTTTCATCAGAACATGTGGTGTACTCCCAAAGGAACACAAATGAGCGGATGAGTGCTAGCCATTTCAATGTGCATATTCGGGGTCAAATTGGCAAAAAAAAAAATTGTCCCCAAAATCCTAAAATTGAGTCAAAATGACTCCTCTCAACAATCATAATGGGAAAATGTAACGTTTTTTCCCAAAGAACTTAGTTAATGAATAGAGTGTAAGTAGTCATTCCATTGACACGTTGTAGGGTTCAAAATGGCCAAACAAGTTCAAATTTGTCCAAAATTAGGGCAAAATGGCAAACAAGTTCAAATTGGTCAAAAATAAATAAATTGTCA
>JAMKCH010040738.1:0-13000 GCA_023653785.1 Ophioderma brevispina | reverse complement strand
TAGCATTCTGAAACAAACCGGAAGTTGCGTGAAGAAAACAAGAAACAAAGAAAGAAGCACACAAAATACAAGACCTAGCCGTGCTAAATGCTACGCACACGGCTAGGTAAAAATTGCAAATGTCTTACAGATACGACCAAATTGCACATAGGATTTTGGTACACATGGATTACTAGGTAAAGTTCGATGATAAAAAAATCTCCAATTTTACGAGGTAAAATCAGGATGACGAGGTGGTGGATCATGAAATGCCCTTCATAACTTCACCGGAAAGAGTCAAAATATTTGAATTTTGCGTATCTTAAACGTAAAGGATATAAAGCATGTAGAATTCTTGTACGTGAAACACTTGATAGAAAAGAAACAGCAGTGTTCAGATATGAATTTCGTGGGATACGGTGTTGTATATAGTTAGTGTCCGTACGGACAGCATTAATAAAATAGCGATTTTGGTCTTATATTAGGTTGCTGTTAGGATTCACTTGTAGGGTAGGTATCTTAGGATACCTATTCTTGTTACAGGACATGTATATGACAGCGTTCAAGAGCATCGCACTGCGTTTGGAGGACAAACAAATGAAGGTTAAAAAACTAAAGTTCAAGATTTTGAATGAAAACAACTTTTCTGGGGGACATGTTGTTTTGTAGATAGAAACTGATCTGGCATTAGAAATGCAAAAATACCCCCCCCCCCTAAAGGATACACTCAAACTACAAACCTCCATGAGGAGGAATAGGGGGAAAAGAGACACATGCTAAAACTAGGAAGAACAGTAATTTACTGAACCTGTAAAAATTATAACCATAGTAAACATAAGTAGGAGTATTCTTACATTGGGAATATGTTTTAAATACAATGTATTAATTCATTATGATCTAAGTAAGCTAGTATCTGCTGGTATTTTAGGTGGATGTGGTATGATATAGAGCTTTTGTAAATAAAACAACCTATTGCTGGAAGGAAAAAATGATGGATAAAAAAATTCAACTCAAAAATGAGGAATCCTAGGTCTGAAATTAAATATGAACTGTGTAGGGGGATGGTTATTGGGATTAACAGTTCATATTTTAAATCCCATAATCCTGGAATTTTGAGTTTGAATTTTTATTCAAATCCGAAATTAATTTTTTTCACGCCTGCAGAAATTAAGGGAGGGGTAACATTTTTGCATTATAATTTTCTTAGTAAAGAGCATTCTGTTAAAACTTACATGTACTACCTACGTTTTGCTATTGCATTTCTGAACCCAAAATGAACCCAAATTAATAGCTAGGGGTATACCTTTGTGAAATTAATGGTCATTTGAAGTCCGAAAATTGGATGAAAACCCTCAAATTTTGGACAATTTTGTCATTACTCCAACATACAATTTCAAAGAAGTTCTAACCAAAAACATGAGGTATTTTAACAATGCAAACTATTTTTATTTTAAAGATAGTGACTGAATAATTAACATTAAATTAAAAAAATACCAAGAGTCCTTATTTTTGTTGTTGATAGGTCTTCCAAAGAAAATCAAAATTTTTGTCACTCAAGGAGCAAGGCAAATTTTGGCCAAAATATGGATTATAAATCCAAAAAGTTGTGATTTCACATCATTCACCATTTTAAAGGCCAAAATCAGAAACTGCAATGCATTTGATCCAGAACACATTACATTGCCAATATTTTAGTTGTGTTCACATATAAAAAGTTTTTTCAACACCCATGTCCGCAAATGCACGTCAGATCTTGAATCTGTATATATATTTTTTTGGAATTTCTGATTTTGGGATGAATTTGTACTTCGCCACCACTTAAAATTTCGCACCTTTAACATGGCCTGTTTTATTCCGTAACGTTGCCGAATTCCGTATCCGTGGGCAAATCTAAATTCCTTTCCTTCCTCTATTTAAGCTTAACTTTACAGGTGGCCTTTCGTGATTCCACACCTCTGTTTTATTTCTTGTTCACTAGAACCCCTTGAGACAGCTATTCACACCTTTTTAGGCGATTCCCGAAATTGGTGCGGTTTTGTGTTTATGAACAAATGCTTTTTCCGCTGATTCCATAGGCCACTGTGCTTAATTTATGTTCGTTGTACGGACAAACTACAAAATTGTGAATTTCCTTACGACACCACCGAATTTTGCACGCAAGATTTGTTACCCATGGATTAGTATGCTAACCGGTTCAGATGATTGAACTAAACTTTTTTTAGTAAGTCGGGGAAAACGAGGCTGTGGATCACGAAATGCCCCTTTAAAGAGAGACACTGGCACATTTGAAAAAGAGTGCGCCCTCAAGATTTTTCAAATGTTATATTTTTGCATAGCTATAAAGCTTTTAAATACATAAGCCCTCACCTGAAATTATTAAGCCCAATCAAAAATCAGCGTCCTAGGGTACCAGAACTGTTTCATAATTAAACTTCGCCGCGACATTAATTCCGCAATGACGGAAAATGGGCGTTTAAAACACAGAAAACACCTGCCGTGACATAGCTTCCCATGTATGTACCTGTTTACCGGCTGTGACCTGTAGTTTTTTAAAATCAATAGACGAGTCTATGATATTCATGTAAATATACACATTGTTGATTAAAGTTACGTCAAACTTAAAGTTAGCCTCCAATCCTGGATGTCTTGAGCCTCTTATTAACGTCCCGATCTATTTTTTCACTTCATATGTTATTTTTATGTGTAAATATCTCCATGGCCTAGACTATCATTTGTAAGCAACTTGAAGAAATTTTCATATTTTTTTGAAATGCCCAGTGCTCCTGAACCTCCTAACTGAAGCTGGACTTGAAGTTAAAGTCTGACTCAGAGTTTTGCAATATTATTTTTTTTGTGTACTATAAAAATAGTCAACTATAACTAAAGATAGTAACCTAACCTAAAATGCACAATTCCCGACATTGCGATGAATCGGATTTTTCGTTTTGATGGCATGTAAACTTTATGTGTATATACGGCCCCATAGGATACGTATTAACAAAAATTCTGGAAGGAATTTTAAAACAAGTTCAAGAATTCGATGTAAAGCAATATTAGCACATTTTTTGAAGAGCGCCCCCACATTTTCAAAATTGATATTTTGCACAGTTACGTTGTAATTGTCTAGGCAACTATACCTGCGAACGAGAATGCTAAATTGCCGTATTTATCACAAAATAAGCGATTTTTTAATTAGAATCGGATCCAGATTTGACTTAACGGATAGCTGGAAATGCTACGTTCATGTCCGTCCAATATGAAATGTGCCACCTCGAGAAAATAACCTAACTTGGCTTGCCTGAACTATGAAAAAACACTAATGGATGAGCGTAGACATGTACCTGACGCTATTTCCCGGCTCTTTCAACATTGGAAGGCCGTTTCCATCATCCGGTTTTATTATTATCAGGATCCCCGATAATATTAGTTTTTACTTACAAAAATTCCTTCGTTTTGTGACACATAGACATTTCATCTTAACCATTCAACAGGTATAGTTTACTAAGCCATTACCATTGCAAAAATCGTCTAACAATCTCAAAATTTTTGAAAAATTGGGGGCGCTCTCCTTCAAAAAATGTGCGAATATTGCCAGGGATGGCGTCCAAGAAATCCCAATTTCGACGGTCCGCCATTGGTTTAAAACCACGTAAAAGCAAAATCTTGAACGAAAAATTCTGATTTTATATTTTGTTAAGGAATATTTTTCTGATTCCAAACCGTTGGAGTTGAAAATCAACTCCACTGACTGGACGGGTTATTTCTGATTTTTTTTTTGCATGAATAACAACAGGACGAGGTCCCGTATGTGGGTCCTAGGAACCCCATGACCGACTCACATCAAAGCAGGACCCAATTAGTTTGGGGTTTGCACTCTGTATTGCTGTAACTTCTTTTGCAACTTTTGGTGAATTGCTATAATGTAATGAGGCTTGCCGCCACCCCGCCTGAATATTCTTTAAGCTGCCATCAACAGTGATTGATTAGTATATGGACAAGCTTATTACATGCAAAAAACACAATTTTTTTTGAAATTGAGGGCACCCTCCGCAGTAAATCCTGATCACAGCTTGAAGTTGTTCCTTTTAAAAATCAATCTCAACAAGTCATTTGTCATTGAGTCTGTGAACAGAGACTAGTAACATACTTAACGTATACTCGGTACTAACGTCTAATTAGTCTATGGTGTGAAGCGACAGCAGGTAGTCCCTAATGAGTAGAGTCGCTCTGAACATTAAAGTGACATGAGATTTTTTTTAGGATACGAATTTCTCTCCAGTGCACAGATTCGATGTAGACCCCCTACCCAAGAACGTTCCGAGGTTTATGGACAAACAAGTACAAAGAAAACAGCCAACCTTGTTTCAACTTGCCCTGACTATCGTCATTGTCCCCATAGAACCGTGCTTTGACTTTCTGTCGTGCACAACAAAAAAACAAAAAGACAGAAGTACTAAATCATCATATTATTACTAAAGTGGCGTATTCGCTTATTCAGACTTCAGAGAGTGATCTAATTACCTTGGAAAGCTTCCCAATATGCAAAAAACTAAACTCGGGGTTCCTGCAAAAAAAATTGGGGCGCTTCTTTCGGAAATCTCATGTCTCGTTAAATCTAAATGAATTACATACCGATGTATATAGTTTAGACATTTACACATCCCGTATGATGCGTTTTATACTCGGCTCGGCTTACACAGATCGAATCTATGTTAGTGGGATCTAACCCACTGAGGTTTTGTACTGTCTACTGAGTCTGAGCAAAGCTGAAGACCCACATTCGCTGGGTGTAGCTAGCTACACACGTCCTTCACTCAGACTCATCAGGGTCCTAGTTTTTACACTTACATTTGTGATCTTGACATTTGTACACTTGGAATGTTTGGGCAGTTTCAATTCCATTACTGTAAAATCTGTCTCAGCCAGTTCCATGATGCATTAGGAGTCAAAATCCGGCAATCATTCACGGTACGTTGAGCGTTTACATGACGACACTTCGCGTACTACTAGTATGAACAGCACGCGTACAAATTATAGATTCTAACACGTCTGTTATGGTTTCACCGATATACATTGCGATGAATATTTATTTTTTTACGCTTGTGCCCTGCAACAATTTAACATATTTTGCCGGCCTATCACTTGTGTGTGTATATCGCATTGTGTGTACCCCATTCCTTTTTGTGTTCAACGTATGGATGCGGTAATCTTTTGTGTGTGTTGCGTTTGTTTGTTTGGTTTGTTTGTTCTTTGTTGTTTTGTGTGTGTTTGTGTATTTAGGGTGCGTTTGTAATATTACACGTTCGTATATGCCATTATGCTGTGTTTATTGAATTGGGTTTTTAATACTTCACCGCGTTTACTGGCGCGTTTATTACACTCTTCGGGTGTTGCACGTAGGCCTTAGTTTGCTTATATTGCCTTGGATATAACCACATACACACACACCAGATTGTGATATTATTGCTCTTATGTCTTACAATTTTCACGTTGCGGAAGCAATAACTATACACACAAATTTAACATACCACACAAATTATTATAATACAATGTACATCACACACCACACACAATTATGACCAATTACAATCTTTACAATCGACCACACACCCCACGTACACACACAAATATATGTGAAAATGCAAATCTTTACAACGCGTTCCATACCCCACCCTTGAAATTGGAACTACTTTTTGGCCTTTTTTCCAAGAAGCTGGTACAACCCCTGTCCTCAGCGACTTATTAAGGAAGGTGAGCGATTGTCTAAGAAGATCAAACTAGATCATATAAGAGGTATAGTGGTGACCACTGATCCTACACACTGGATAGCCCCTATGGCCGCTCGAACGTGAGGACACCGGAAATTGCTCGGCGGCACTTTGGCTCTAGCAAGAAACGATCTCTCACATGTACAAAGGAATAGGGAACTACGGAAAAGGGACAAATTAGGCCATCAATTGCGCGTATGTCAACGTTTGACAATTATTGGTGTGATTTTATCGTATGGTCGTGTATTTTCGAACAAAATGTGAATTTAAAATGTTAAAAAAAAAATCCTTTGAATGCCGAATTAGTCAGGTTGTTCAGTGCAAAGACAATAATTCATGCATTAAGTGCTTTGACTTTCACAGATATATTAGCTGTAGTAAACCCCGTCAAGATTTGTTGTATAACTTACAAAAACCCTTTCCTGGTACCAGTTTTTTATCATGTCATTGTAGCCCCCCATTGACCATGTTATACGCTCCCCAAAGTGATGGATGGGGGAGGGGACAACAAACCACTTTGAAAGAGAAGTAGATCAACACGACCTATTACCGCTATTACGATGCAGGAATACGACAGACACTTGATTTTTAGTACCAATGCATACTATCATCCTACTCTTTTCACTGATAGCAAAATGAGTCGCACATGCCCACATTACTTCAAAAGACATCATAAAATCGCATGTCAGCAAATAGGGGAAATCAGTTTTACCAAAAAACATAAAAAAGTTAAGGAGTATAATTTTCACGCGGTTAAGGCTTTACATGATTGAAATGACTATTTTTATTTACTCAGAAAGGCCAAAAAATTAGTGCATGATTTTTTGATTCAAGTAAATTGCAAAAAATCAATTTTTCCACCCTATAAGGCCTCTCAATGTATTTTCATACTTCCAATATGACATCCAGAGTGGGAATGTTGGTACTTGATACCATGCAATAAAAGAAAGAAACCTAAGCTATTCTGTGGTACCAAGTTATAAGAATCGGATGAAAATAACGGGTGATAACCCCGCACCCCCCACCCTACCCCATGGATGGCTCGGGTAGACGAGGTTTTTTCCCCCATATGTTTATATTTTAGTTTGATACATTAGTAGCATTCCTTTTATTCTGGAAATGACCTCATATTCTCTTTTTTAAATATTGCTTCGATATCTTGGATTTGGTTGGTCGGGCACAATGCTCGTACCAGACAAAGAGGTACTAGCTCAAATGCGGAGCTAACCTCTAAGGTATCAACTTTACAATAAGCAAGTTCTAGTCCCGCTATAGGGTAGCAATTCAGTTGTGATTGTGACTGGTTCAATCATACACATAACGAAATTTACCGAACATATCATCAAAATAACCCTGAGGTGTACTTTTTCTAACAGCCTAGCACAAAGTGATGTAATTTTTCTTGTATATTGGGCCAATTGGCTAAATTCTAAAGGTATTTGGTTCCACGTAATGAGAACAAGTCCCCACCCGCAAGGGGTATGATATTACTACAAATTGGTCCCCTTATTAAAGGCATATTTTCACTAAAACAAAAATATATAACTTTAACAAAAACTGTCACGCCTAGGGTTTATTTCCACGAAAATGGTCCCATTAGAGGTCAGTTTCAGCAACCCCTGGGATTAATCATGGGTACCAACAACCCCCTAAGACCCCCCCCCCCCCCACACACACACCCCTGGATAAATCTCGCTTTAAGAAAAGATAATGCACTCAGCCTCTGGAGGACGTATCCATTGTTACATCAACCTTGGAAATTAAAAAACCGGGCATGACTTGACCTTGGGATTAAGCTAGTGTAGGGACACTGATGTGACTGTAAAATAAAATCACAAGCTAATCCATTTCTAACATGTATCCACGAAAATACTCAGGATTTTATCGCCATTTTAGAAGACCACATACTACATATCCCAGTGCAGTACAACAGTAAATGTACACGATAGGCTTTTTACGTGTAACAGTACATCCACTAAATGCATTCGCAAAATAGCTTGGAATACACTCGATTAATTCTACTCACAGTTAATTTCGGGCAAAACGGGCAACATATACCACAGAGAAATTAAAATGACTGGTATTGTTTAGATAGTGACCAGGAAAGTACTCTATAAAGACGTCAATGTATACATCCATCCCATAGAAACCAGTGCAACCGAGTGATGTTTTGCGTAGAAGCAAAATGGACAGATGTTGCAACTTCGGTATCTCACGGCTCGCTTTTCAATCGCGTGGAGACAGACTATACGTGTTGTAGAGGATCAGTGTGTGGTGACCCTGTTTCACTCGCCCCTCCCAAAATGGACGAACTGGAAACCGGTGTGGAAAGCAGATATAGTCGGTAGGAGCCATAGTCCGGGGCTCCATAGACGGATTAACGGAATATAAAAAGCGTGATGTTGCGTTAAAGGTCAAACTGAATCGATGCCTATTGTTCACAATTGTTCCCGGACTATATGAGTACGCCGGACAAGGTTTACTTCTACACCGGTCATGACTAAACTTCAACCAGGAAAAGCAGTAGGCTTGGCAAATCTGCAACTGAGATGAAAAAGCCTGGGAAAGATCATTTAATCCTAGAGCTATAGACAATGTCGCTCCTAAGCCATACTGATAAGCTCTTTAACATTGATCAATCGCATGCACTTAGTCTACCTGTGATAGACGAACACCTCATACCAGAATTCCAGCAGTGGCGTAAATTCTTTTTGACATTTGGGGGATGGTGTTGATATAAATTTATGAAGGCAACAGGGTTTGCTGTGAAAAGACTGGGAAAATGGTGCGCGACTGAAAGCGCGCAAAAACAGTTTGCCATGGAAAGCTAAAATCGGTGAAGGTTGTTAATAGTAGACCAAAATGCGCGCACAATCGGCTATGTGAAATTTACCATTTTAAACTATTATGGTAAATATGAGGTTTTTATTTTTGGTCAAAAACACATAAACGGGTATCAACATGGGGGGGGTCCCAAGGTGGGTGGTGATAGATATTGACCAATCCCCTCATCAAAAATATTTGGGGGAGATATATATATAATATATATATATTTCCTCAATTCTGAAGCCAAAATGTCCATTTACTTCTAAAATGATCAAATTTGGGTTAATTTGGCCCAACAGTTGCATCTCTGGTCTAGGCTAGGGGTACCTTTTAAGGCAAAAAAAAAATGGTATGTAGCTAGTATGGACCGGGTCCTACTTCCAAACCAAACTTGAGGATCCCCCGGTCTGGAATTCTTCCCGATCAAATTCAGATGCAAAGTGGGAGTCCTTGATGATATAACCCTTATTGCAGACCAATGTTTAAACACAATTAGCACTTGACGCATCTCTCAATACTTTTGTGGGGGATAAAAAGACAACAAACACACCCTTACATCTTCTCTGAACACCACTGATCAATAGATTATTATGGAAAGCGCCGAATCAAAAGCACGGGCAAATTGCCTTTGTTCCTTCACCCTGTAAGTTGCATAAGGAGCATAATTGACTTTCCAATTAAGTTGCTAATTGGACCGAATGAAATCAACAAGGTCCCATGGTGTAATGGTTAGCACTCGAGACTCTGAATCTCGCGATCCGAGTTCGAATCTCGGTGGACCTTTGTCGTTCTGATTTGTTTTTGTTTAATGTGTCTAATATAGGGTATTGTTTTATCGTTAAGGTATTAAAAGTAATGTATTTGCAAGATTTAGTCAGAGAGAACGTTCATGTGACCGTACAGTGAGTATATACACATTTTTTTTGCTGAAAATGATAGATTAGGGTGCAGAATAAGAATCTGCCGGGTGCCATGCCACCGGGGCATATTGGGATTTTGAGAAATGCCAAGATGGCGTGCGCCATAAATGAGAATTATCTATTCAACCCTTATCAAAAAACTATGGCGTTAATAGATATACTATAGGATTCAATGAACAAGTGTATGGCACTTGTAACATTAAGTAATAATTGAAATTCAAAATGGAAGCCAAATCCAATAATGTTAAAATATACCATATAACAGCAAATACGTGCGATAAAGAATAGAAATGAAGTACTTAGATTATGTTGTTCGACACAGTAAAGTTATTCTGATACGTTTAATTGTAACATACGTCAATCAATATAACAGCCAAAAACAGCCTATACCTAACATAAAAATTACAATTTGGAAGCAGAAAAAAAAAGGAAGTGACGGTGGGTAGAAAATATACATACACATTTTGAAAAAAGTAGTAGGCCTATTATACCCTGACCGTTATTATATTTTCTCTACATGGAAAGTTTTTTTGTAACTTACTTGTTTTAAGTAAGAATATGAAAGAAAGATCGTTTACCAATAAAATGTGTTAAATAACGTCGTATAAATGTTATTTTCCCTTTTATTGTTTAAAGTAGTTTTTACAAACTTTTGTAGAAACTCGATTTCTGCTCTCTATATTATACGTATTTACATGTAGTTTAATTTGAAAAAAATAGTTACATATAATTATATTTAAGGTTAGCATCTAATATCTGTAAGTCGGTATAGTGGAAAGGACTGTTAATCTTAAGGCCCTGTTTCGAATTCCACTGGCGTAACAGGAGGGGGCAGGGGGGGCCAGTTGGCCCCCCCCCCCCCTGACGACTTGGGCCGGGAAAAAAATTGCAAAAAATTATGCTAAATCAGCCGTTTTTTAGCCCTCGGACCGGGAAAAATTGGCCTTTTGATACCTCTGAGAGGGAAAATTTCCCAAGGCTGGGAAAATTTGCCCCCTCAGAACGGGCAGGCCCGATACGCAACTGTTCGAATATATTTAAGGTACATGTACATATGTATGATGATTAAGGAATTGGTGACATTAGAATATGTGCATTACCAATACAAAAACAAAATATGGTTTTAAAATTTTTACATCTTCACGTTTCCCTTCGTTTTTGCCTGTTAAGTGGCCTCCAAAATGTGGGGCCTGAAATATAAACATTTTTACAACCACTGGTTGACGTAAATACAACGTTTAGGCTATATGATGTCATAGCTGCACAGTGAAAATTTGGTCAGAAGATTGTAATAATGTTTTAATTCATAATATTGTTTAAACAAGTAAAAGACCAACATGACGTTGAAGCTGAGATTTCACGCCGTTATTATTAGTTCCCTGCCAGGTTTCGTTTTTACGGCTCACAGTCCCAGCTGCCCGCCAAAACGCCGTTTTTTACAGGTTTATTTTTAACAGTGTAGCCGCTTCAAAATCAGCTCCCATGCAAGTCCATAAAATTAAAAATCATTCGAAGACCTTCCCCGAAATGTGCATAGTTGTAAGCTGTTGTAGCACAGGCTTCACCGTCACTTAGTGCCACACCTATCCAAACCAAAGTTGAGGGACCACCGCTGAATTCTTGTCCCATCCAAATTCAAGATGCAAATGTGAGTCCTTAATGTCTCTGTCTGTACTAGATCACCCATAAGGTCAGATAAAAATGTTATAAAAACCCGGGGGGCAATTGTATTCCAAGGTGGATATGATGCGTGAACAGAAAACGCGTAAAAAGTGGCTCTCTTTTTTCCAACAGGCGAGGTACACGGTACATCGATTGCGGTGTCAAAAACAGCAAAATATGGACAAAAAGGACTTGTTTATTGTACAAAAGCTTGTTTGAGGGTAGCGGCCTATTGTTTTTAGTCGGTGGAAACAGTCTTGTTTAGGGTGCATTTAGGAAGTCCATGTTCATGATCAGTATCCACCTTTGAATACAAATCCCCCCCCCCCCCCGGTTATAAACACAAACTAAGACTTGCTCTCTTTTCAAACATTCTCTGAAGGATTAAAAACACGATCACAAGACCAATAGCATATGGTGAAGGCGCGAATTTCAAAAGCATGAGGCATGCACAATTCACCTATCCGTTCCAATTGATTTGATAGAAGCAACCCTTTGAAACAAGGTACCTGGGTAATAATGGATTAGGCACTCGAGACTCTGAATCTCGCAATCCGAGTTCGAATATCGGGGGGGGACTTGCATTTTCTTTCGTCACATACAAACTACTCGTAACACTGTACATATTAAAAAGATAATTTCAGGTGCTTTCTTCTGGTTCCTTGTTTGTTTTTTATTTTATGTTTAATGTATCGTGTTTTTTGGGGGAGGGTGGGGTGGGGGGGGGGGGGCATAGACGACTCTTACCGAAATCAAATAAATTGGTTTTAAAAAAAAATCAGTCGTTCCAAAGAGAGAGGACCTACTTTAATTATCAAAGCCCCCAAATTTTGTGCTTTGCGCGCCGCAACGCCCCTATCCACAAACCAAAGTGAGTGCAACTCCCCCGAATTCTTCCTTGTCAAGTTGCAAAAAGTGCGAGCCCTACTGCCACAAATCACAATTAGCTCCATGGCTAAAATTTGAGGGAATTTTTAGTTAGTTTTCAGCGCCACAACCCACTGATTGGGCCCAAAATCAGTTTCCAAATCAAGTTCCGAAAGGACACTATAATTTCGCCCAAAATCACGTCTCATTGTAATAAGCCCCTAAAGTTGTAATACAGGAACACCACTGGTTGTTACACCCAGGCTTACATAGTCGGCGCATTCCGCCAAACTATACACCAAACCAAAGGGTTTGAGAGGCCCCCCCCCCCCCCGACAGTTTTCTGAATCTTCCAAAGATGTAGAGATCAGTGATTAAATACCGGGGGGGGGGACTTCCATACGGTTACGCAGGAGTGCCTGGCCATGTTGAAAAATTTCCGTAAATAAGGAAGACAGATTCCGTTAATTACGGAAATCTGTTTTTGAAACAATAAAAATTAAAAAAACAAAAAACATTAAAACATGTTAATTTACGGGAAATATTTCAAAAATTTCTGGCAGCAAAATTTCCGACTTTTTTTTTTCTTTCTCATAATTTTAAAGTACGGGAAAATTCTGGTTTTAAAATACACATTTTTTTCCCATAATATGAGACAAATTCTGTAAATGACCAGGATGAAAATTCTGTCAAAGTTTGTTAATGACCGTGGAAAATTCTGTTAAAGTTACCCCCAAAAAGTCTGGAAATTCGCTGCCAGAAATTTCCGTAAATTTACGGAAAATTTTCTAACAGTGTGGATAGACCCCCTTTTTTTCAAACTGGCTTGTTTTTTTTATGTCAGGCATATCGTGGCATAATCAGCATACTCAAGGGAGATTACGCTGACAAACTGGCGCCACCAGATTAGCACCACCGGGTTTTTTTGGGGAATATATAATTATTATTTTCTATTAGATTTCCAGGGCTAGTTATGAC
>JAMKCH010040737.1:0-45102 GCA_023653785.1 Ophioderma brevispina | reverse complement strand
TACTTCTCTACGTTGCTCAAAGCCAATAGATATGACAAATTAAGGACAAAAACGCGCGTGCGTGCAACCACTCAATTGACGTAATGTTGTTTGCGACCCTGTCGACTAAACCATAGATAGATAGAAATTGGACAACATAATACTTGAAAATGGCGGCCATTTTGAATTCAGGATGGCGCTAAAAAAAACCAAATTAATACAAATAATGCACTGCTTTTAATGAATCTCTGATATCAACAAAGCATGGGTATTGGTCATCATTTTTACTATCCTAAGTTTTCTCGAAAGCCGAGATATAGGCATAACATAATTTTAGTAAATAGCAAGCCATTTTGAAATTCAGATGGCGGCCAAAACCAATCAGTTAAAGTAAGGCGATGCTTTCAATGGAATCCCTGTATCACAAACATGGGTTTGCAACCATTTTTACTCCTCTAAGTTGCTCATAAGCCGAGATATTGGACAAAATATAATGAAAAATGGCGGCCATTTGGAAATTCAAATGGCGACTGTAAGGAGTTTTGTTTGAAAAAAATGGCACCTAACTTTTTTGAAATCAGCACCTCCAAATTGACAAAGTTAGCCAATACAATCCATTTTGGCAACAAAATCCCACGGGAATCCTAATATCTGACATATCAAACATACTATGGCCGGATTTTTTTTTCCACTAAATATGCGCAACTGAATATTTACACTGTAAATGAGTGTTTAGAAAGTATGGACAAAACATGTTTTGATCAATGTTTAAATCCTAAACATGTTTTAGTTTAAACAAAGAAACATCCTAAACCGTGACATGCTTTTTGTCTATACTTTTATGGAGCCGAAAACCAAATCCTGGTTACAGGGCCTTCCCTGTGACTTTTTAAGAACTTCAATTTAATACTGACAAAAAGCAATTTAATTTTTGGATTTTAAGTAAAATTGCTCGCTGGCCATTTAAAAAAAAATATTCAACGCTAACGTGGATATTTATGAACAATTCAGGATTTTAGACAGGAGAGCATGGTCGTATTGCAGCAAGGCACATACATTTTTGACGTAACCATTTTTAACCTTAATCCTGACAAGAAGTTACTACATAATTATTATTCTTTGGATTTAAATAAACTGCTTCTGCAAATTTTGTAAAAGTTTAATTCATGCCTTGAATTGCACATTACATCCTAATATAGATATTTCTGACATTCAGACATATGGCTTTATTATGATTATACTATGGCATACTTTAGCTATACTTATTTAATATTCTGCCTAATATTATGCATACTGCAATAGTCCTCTCCGTGCTTGTAACAGCTGAAGCCTAATGTAAATAATATAATTATGACGAAGTCTTTAAGTGTTAAAGAAGGGAAAAAGGTTAATTAAAACATGCATATTTTACAGTACAGGTGGCACAAATTCACGAAAATGGCAACGTTATCAATGTCAACCATAAAGGGACTACACGAACATCCTATCTGGTATTTTATCCAGTTACTTGTGAAACCAATGGTTATAAATATCAGGACTATTATTGAGATTGAGAAACTGCAAGACATCGTAATTGTGGCGGTGATCGGCTCTGTTGATAGTGAGTCGAGCGCCCCCTGGCGATTACTCCTATGCCAGTTGCACTGGGTCAGAGGTGAAGTTGGGATTGCGTGGGCAATATTGTTGTGATGTGATTTTGATTGTTGAATCGATTGAAAACTACCGACTCCCTGATACAACGTTAATTAAACCTAAATTTAACCGAGTTGTTCTAACTTCGTGGCGTACCCAGTGGAGGTGAAACCTGTCCGCTCATTGGCTGAATCTACAATTTATACCAGAATTCCGTCTTGTAATGATCCCCCCGGTAACAGTTTATGAAACAAAATTAACCGTCCCCGACTTTCATGACGATGTTTAAAAACTTTAAGCTTCAAATTTTTGCACCTTTCATTAACCACGTCTTTACGAGTGTCACAAGTTTGGTATGGCGTCCAACCAATCAATGAGACCAAAGCCCTTTGCTGGTCAGGTGACTAGAAGCCTTTTTTACATGCTTTGCCAATGTCAGGTTCCTTTTTGCGGAGGACTGATGATAAGAACCCAGGGGTTGAAAGGTTGCTACTGATAATGGCCGCTCGATGGCTCCAAAGCGAGAGTTGACCGTGATACATTATAATCCTTGGTGCAACTGCTCAGAGACAAGTGATAAGTCCTATTCCCCATCCCAAGCTTTTCAATTACGTACAGCACTCTCCTGTTGCACCATATCGAAGACGGAACAGTAAACCCAATATGCCGAGCGTGTGCACAGTTTGGTAATAGCCTACTGTATAGATATGGCAGATGTCGAACTACAGACCCTCAATTTGTGACAGGGGTTCAAACAATCATTAGAAATCATGTTATGCGAATGCAGCCCAGCTCTATGGAGGAAGCCCTCATTGCTGCAACGATGCGCCGATGAGGGGGTCGAACTATGACGTCAATGTCAAATCCCGCCACGATAAAGTAGACCCTGCTGATATTAATTCTTTGGCATAGCTCTATTGCTCAAAAACTATCCAACATGGCAGACCCTTCACAACACGGTTTGGTCCAGTAAACGAACGCATACTCAGTCCTCCCCAGGTCCGCTCAACCCCCAACAGAATATGTCACTGAGTAATTTGCCAGCCATACAGCTCCACAGGTCCTTTCCTTGCAGAACTATGCTCCAGGTGCAAGGCCCTTGACTCCTGGCTATCCCTTCACATCCCTCCATCTGACCGATAACACTCCGCATCTGTTCCCAATCATATACAATGCAACACCCACACCACCACCCCTTACCCACCAATGGCTCGACCCTATGGACCTCACCAGTCACCACCACCCCCCCCCCACGGCGATATCCACCGCGTATCAGTGCAGTGCTATAAATGTGGGGATTATGGCCACTATCGCATAGGATGTCTCCATCGCTACAATCCAGACCCCTGGAACGCACAGCCCACGGCCGTCACAGATTCTTGGGGACAGAGGGTTGGGCCAGCTTGTGAAGACAAATCCCCATGTGAACTTGAAAGTGCAATAATTGTTGTTAAGAATTAAGAAAAGTTGCACTAATTGTGGGTGAATTCTACTAATTCTAATAAGGAGTGTGTCACATATAAAACAATTAATGCCAATAACACAGATAATCAGACTACAGTACTAGGTGCCAATTAGAACGGTGCGGTTCACCATTTTGAGCAGTGTGTGTCCTTACAAATTGACAGAATCAAAGTATTTTGCCATGTTGGATCTGGACGGATTAAGTTTGTATGAATCCAGAAAACTGTTAAGCAATACGTGCATTCCAGAGTATAGTTGTATGCCTCCAGATAAGAGTATATTGAGACTGCTAAGGTCACGACTGCAAATATGAGGGCATGGTGTTCATACCAGGGAAACTTGATGGGGTTTCTGTGCGTGTATTTACTATGATACCCATGTACAGCCAATTTATTTTGGAAGACTTCGTTGCCAAAACAATGTCAATATGCAATTCACAATGTGGAATTTCTATGCTGTTGGACCCTCGACGTCGGTGGTGCTCAAAACACGTGACCATACCTCCCGCAATCCCAAGCATTTAGTACACCAATCAAGGGGCACCGCTCCCTCAGAGGTATTAGGTGTGACATCTGGTTCCCCTAAATTTATTTTCTATGGGCCTTATGCCCTTGAAGTCCTATCTGGTCCAACCACACATTCACATCCAATACGGGCTGTGCAAATTTTACAGTTCATCCATTGTTATTTCCAAGGTGCAAACTTGGTAAGTTTACATGCGTATCCAGGCACCATCAATGTAATGAGATTTTTGGATGATACTGGTGGGTTACCACATAGTTTTTCTGACAAAGCTGCAGCCAGCGTGCAGCGGTCCAGACCAATGTGTGTAGGTGAATTTCAAATGCGCGTGTAATTTACCCCTGCCTATGTACACAATACCCTCACAACTTTGAACACGGCAACTTGTAGTGGCACACATGAACAGTTACAACATACACATCACAGACACTTCCCATCATGCAAAACCCACAAGAACTTTGCACAAGTGGGAAACATGACATGCACAGACCCCCACTGTAATCCTAATACACAGATAGTTCCCAGATACAAGTGTCACGAATTGATCTTACCAGTACTGATTTGCAGGACGCCAACAGACACCAGACTGCCATAGCTGTGTAAGTATCATTTGGTGTTTGTAGGCCCCTGATGGCAAATTAGAAAGTGTGGACATATTGCAGCACCAGTTTCTTGATATTGACCCCAGCACAAACCAATTCTCGGCAAGAGATTATCGATTGGTTTCAACAAACATGTTTGGAGGACATGTATTGATAACATGGCAAGTCAGGGTAGTATACAACCATCCTCCCCATGGGCAGCCCCGTGTTTACTTGTGACAAACCAATCCAAGGGCTACAGATTTTGTTCGTTGATTATCGTGTATCAACAAATTAATAGAACTTCAAGCGTGCCCTATCCCCACACCTGATAGCACTAGAAAGCAAGGTTCAGCCAAACCAGTCTTTTTCACAACTTTGGATCTACATAGCCGTCATTTATCAAATTACCATTACCAAAATCATCGCCCTTACCTGCAATTTAGCTTGTCATCTCTAGGCCTATATGAATTTTGTAGGCTCCCTATGGGGCTGCGTAATAGTCCCACAACCTTTCAGAGGGTATGGAGGCTGTCTGCAGGGACTTCATTGAAGTTTGCCTTATCTATTATACGGATTGTGTTTTTTTCCGTGATTTTGATCCTCAACTTACAACTAATTGAAGAAGTATTTGTCCGTCTTGCCAAGGCAGGTTTGAAGTTGCTTCTGGACAAGATGTATTTTGCCATAAAAAGGCTACAACTCGATTGGTCACATTTGTGAGTCAGTGAGGGCATATCCCATGACCATGCTAGAGTTCAATGCGTTCAAAATTACCCTCAAACCTCAAATTTGAAAAGATTTGCGTTGCCTTCCTTGGCCTTTCGGGCTACTACAGAAAGTGTTAAATTCCGTCCTATGCAGGCAATTTCCGCCCAACTTTATTCCTTAACCAAGAAAGGTGCACGTTTCTTTGGTCACCAGAGTGTCAAATTGCATTTCAGAAACTTTACGACGCCTGACCATCACATCCTCCTCTTGGCTTACTCCTGTCATGACAAACACGTACAGGCTTTACACGGATGCCAGTTCATTTGCCTAGGTGGCGTTTTGGTGTCGAAAAGCAGGATGGACATTGAACGGGGTCCTCTGCTTATGTGGTCGAGCTCGCTGACAGCACACTGAACGCACATATGTATTACCGACATGATGCCGTGGCACTTGGGTACGCTGTGCAGAAATTAGATTGCTACCTACGATACTCTTCTTTTGTGGACATTGTTGACACACTGCTCTGGTGGTTGTTTTCATTAAAGAACCCGACTGGAAAATTTGCCCTCAGTGGATACACGTTACGGCCTATAACTTCACGATTGAGTATCGCCCCAGGTCTGTCACATCAGAACGCTGATGCAGTCAGTAGACGGCAGTACGATACACCTTCCAATGATGACTTGGACGGAGCTATTTTCCAGATTGATACCAGGTCCATTTACGGAAACCACACAACTCCAGATTCACAAGTTCAGTGCTGAAGGTGAAACCGCTCTAACCGCAAGCACGGAATCACATCTCATGTTGGTTGAATGGAGCTATCCACTGGCAGAGGCCGACATCAGATTTGTTCTTCCACAAGCAGACTAACTTGATCAGTCAGCAGCAATCTATCACCATTACAAGTCAATAATTGCATACTTGACCTTAGTGGTATTCTCCGCTGAGACCAAAAAGAAGCTATAGCGTTCGTTATCTCTTCGGCTACAGAAGACTAATTTCCTACATGAGGGGATGGGCTTGTTTACCATATTTAGGTTAGACCAGGGAAGGTCAGCCGTTCACCATATCCGCAGCATGTACAGTTGCAGTCCCCTTCTAAATTCGTGCCACTTGTGCTCACAGAAACGCACGACTCTCCATTACTGGGAGGAGAACCATGGGTATTGCGTTCGCCCCAAGACGCTTTGATAAAACAAACCATGTGTCTAATTTTATTGGCCCACCTTGATGATGAGTTGCAAATTGGGTCAAATCCTATGAAGCTTTGTACAATGACGGAGATCCTGTGAAAACCATGATTCGTCGCCCAATTGTGCCCTATGCCTGTCCCAATCTCAGCTTTTGACGTGTAAGTACATGACTCTGGAGGACCACTCACCTCATAACACAGGCAAGGTAATCATATATGTGGTTGTGTTTATTGACTTTTTTACCCATTCTGTTGACCTCATTGCGATATCATCAGGATATGACAGCCTGAAACGCTTGCTTGGCTTTTTGTCAGGACGTGGTTTGTAGGCATGGTGCTCCAGCATTCTTGCACTCTGACAGAGGCACAAATTTTTGTCCAACATTGTCCGTGCCACATGTAAGATCCTTCAGGTATCAAAACACACACAACTTCATGACACCCGATTTCCACTGGGCAGGGGGGACGTTGCATGCCTATAGTTTGGCATCCTCCCTGGCTAAGCGACTTGGAATAGACATCCAGATTCATGGGAATTTGCAACCTCCCTACTTGGTACAAATTTGTGTACAACACTACCAACACCCTGCCTTATAGACACTGGTATGGCCCCTGCGTTTTGGAACCGTCGCTATCTAAATCGCCGCTTGATCATGTCCCGGGTTCACCCCCCCATTTGCCTAAGTCCCTCGTCTGCGCGGCAATATTACTAATTATTACAAACGTCCTGGAATGTGCTCGTCAGGATGCACAGGAGGTAATGAATGAGCGCAAAGTGCAATGCAAGCACATCCCACAGACTGCAAATTGAACCAGTTTTCAAGTATGAGATATTTTAATTTGCATATTCCTGTCATTACCCCTGACCAAAGTGCAAAGCTGCATTCTCCTTGGACAGACCCCCATTACATAGTTCATGAAGTATTCCTAGATACATGTGCAATTGCGTAGACAGTCCGATAACAGTCTGGTAAAGGGCCGAATTCATGTAAATCGCCCTCAAAAGGCACCGGACAGAAATTGGCCCATGAATGCAGAACCTCTTTCCATCAAACACGCGGAACAACCAGTTTCAGGATCATGTTCAGATATGCAACACGTGTAGCAGTACAGGGGTTTCCAGTTCTATGGTAATGTCCTAAGTGTTAATGCACAAATAGGACCAGGTTAATGAGATAAACAATGAGAAGTTATGTAAAGCCAAATACAGAAACATGTGGTTAGACAACAAACGACGGTGTCAATATGAACAAATAGAGAACCATAGTCCTGAGACAAACATAGACAATGCATATAATGAACAAATCGAGGAACCACTAGATGAGACAAATAAGGTCAGAGTGAGTTTGAATCTGATTTATATGTGTGCGAAATCATTGCAAACGTAGATCAACAATATGTTATGGCATGTAACGTGTCAAGTGGGTGAGTTTTCCTTCATGTTATAATTCATGGGTCAAGTATTCTGATCTCCAACCCCACATTGCCAGCAGTTTGTAACAGTCACCCATGATAGTATTCCCAACTCGTGTGGACAAAAAGAATAACGGCATGAGCAAAATCTGAGGGATAATATGCCTCGAATCTGGTGTCCACCGCTGCTGCCAAAAATTGAACTACATGTATTATTTTTGCAAAGTTGGGTTATGGCGTAACTAGTGCATGCCCAAAGCACACACAGTCAGCCTAGACTGCCTGTTACTTGCAGATAATGAATATGGTTTCCTAGTTGATATGTATACAAAACAAAACAGCAGGGCTGTTTTCCATGTAATTACGAGTAATATGGGTTGTTCTCACAAAACAAAAAGAATGTGGAAATTTAATTTAAAATTTGTTCTTTTTTTTGTCATGTTACCAGGTGGTGCAAAATGAGTTAGGGTATTTGGTTTCCTTGGACTGACAATGTAGTGGGCCCGGTTTTCCCTTCAATGAGAATTTTTTAAACCTGTGTTTGTGAAGGCCGGAATTTTATTTACAGATAAAATATTATTTTTTCACCATTTGGATATTAGATTTGTGTACCAGAATGGTTTAAATCGATGTCCACAGGTTTGGCACCCTAGTTTGGATTGTTGTTATTTTGAATTGGTACACAACTACCCACACAACAACCAAATACATGTAGGACATACACAAATCAGTGCAGTACAATTTTTATTTTGGTGTGCCCATGTGATATGCCACGTCCTGCATATTTTAATTTGTGACATCACTCCTTCAGCATGTTTAATAAATAGGTTATTAGGTACAGACAAAGCTTCTAAACCACTCATACATGCATGTACAACACCCCCTAACACGTACCTCACCCCCAACACCCCCACGGCACTTACCACCCGACTCACATGTACATTCGCCCACACCACACACACACTCACTCACTATGCACTTTACTAATGGCACAATGCAGCACCGCCCTTAATGCCCAATACCCTACCACATCCTTACTCCATCACACACATCCCACACATGCGCTTACAACCTCTATTCTTCCGCGTAAATGTTCACAACCACCCCTAATGCTTGCATTCATACATTATACTGTTAATTCTCAAAAAATCATGCAGGTCTTGCTGGCATAAGTCTATGATGTAATTAGAAGAGCGATAACAAGGTTTGATCAAAACATGACAGAGTACATGTCATCATAACTGAATGCTCCTAAATAATAAAGTGAATGTACAATTTGTGGTACCATGTTAATTGTTTGTTGTTGCTAAAGTCCAGATTGGGATAGTGTTCCTTATGATAATAATGAAAAGCAGGTTTTGCTTACATTGTAAACTATTAGTGGTCGAATTTTTGCGAGACTGTTCAATTTGCAGAATTTGTTCTAGAGACGGATACTCAAAATACCGAGGTACCCTTTTCCCTTGTATTGTATTCACAGTACGTGGCACTAAGGATTGTTTTTTTATTTTCAGATACTGTATTAAAATGTATTTGCACATTTGAGAAGCCATTGTAATATGATTTTGGTAGACAAAAGACCCAACTGCATATGTTTTTTAGTGTGCAGTATGTATCCTTCAAAATCGGTTTTCATTGAATACCGTTAGCCGGCCCCTGGGCCTAAACTTTGATTTTTTCATGTACAACATGCAGATGTGGTGTTTTAAACTTTAAAAATTTAGTGCTTTCGCCACACTATTCATTGTAGTTTAATAATAGGTGGCTGCTTGTATTTCAGATTGATGCCCTATAGGCTCCAATTGTGCTACATGTTACTTATGGCTAAATTGGATATCAGCACACTCAAAATTTCAGTGCTTTTCCATATATAATATAAATCCTGTTCTGTCACTTCATAAAGGCAAATCAATTTTCATACCAGTGTATTCTAAGTTATGGTATCCCATATCAAGTTTTGTCCTATGAATTCCAGGCATGCCATTTAGTGTAAATTGGTCACTCAGGTTATACTTTCTACTTTACATGGCAATTTGATTTCCTGACCACAGTGGATTATTTTGCTACAACAGAGTTATGACCTACAATGAATGCACAATAGGTTAGATTTTTTCAATTTTCTACTAATTTTGGGAGATGAAATCATCTGGATAATATGAGATCACTGGTGTTGTACTGAAGTCCCTTTTTCTGTAAAGTAAACAATTATTCATGTGCCCCCGAGAGGTTTGTGCATGGCCCCTCGAGGTTTTTGTTTTGCCTTCCCTGGCTGACCATGATCTTGTTGTCTGGCTTCTGGACCAAGGCAAGCGCTGCACAGTGAAGTTTCAGTCTCCCTAGTGCGAGGTCTCTTGCCTTGCCTTATTTGGTTGGGTAGTCGATAATCTTGGAGGTGGCTGGATAAATGCATTTTTTCACACATATTATAGTGATTTAGAGATGGTTAATTATGAAGGCATTTTACTATTGCTTATTATTGACAATACATTTGTGTGGAATTCCTAATTTAGATTTACAGTAGCTTTGGCTAATTTCTAAGAGTCAATTGTTTATGATTTTCAGCATCAGGGAGAACTCGCTTGAGGCAGGGGGGTATGTGGCGGTGATCGCTCGTTGATAGTGGGTCCGAGCGCCCCCTGGCGATTACTCCTATGCCAGTTGCACTGGGTCAGATGTGAAGTTTGGGAGTTGCGTGGAGCAGTGTTGTTTGTGATTTGATTTTTGATTGTGAATGGAATGTGCAAAAACTCCGCTGAATAAAATGTTTATGACTAAATTGAAGCGAGTGTTGTTCTACCTTTTTGCGTCCCTGAGTGATGTAAAACCCGTCCGCACTAATTAACGCACAACCTCCATCGTAGGATCCTTCATATAGAATCACAACTTTTGTTAAAAATTCCGGATCCGGAATTTTTGTTATACACAGTATCCTATGGGACGTAATACTACACATAAATGTTTTATCTGCATCAAAAACGAAAAATCCATTCTCTCAAATTTCGGAATTGTGCCATTTAGGTTACTATCTTTAGTATCTAGTTGACTATTTTTTTTCATTATTACAAACAAAAAAATAATATTTCGAATCTCTGCGTCATACTTTTAAACCATAATTATAAATAACACACACAAGAAAATAACCATAAATAAGAATAAGTCATATGCTATGACTTATTAGAATTTAGTCATGATCGCTATTTGTCAAACAGGCAAATGAATTAAAACAGGAAATGAATTTAAAAAAATGAAACTTGCACAATCTGTAGCTAGATAACTCCACAATGGGATCTAATTTAATTATCTCAGGTTGGATAGGTCGATTTGAAGGGTCGGGCTGAGATCGGGTAGTACGACTTTATTTCACCTTGCCATACACAACTGAACAACATACACCCCATGTTTAAAGCTATATGGGTGGAATTATTACATATTACTTTAATCTTAGCAATGTATATTTCATTTTTGTTTCAAATTAAAAAAATTAAAATCAAATTATACTATTACCCCAAAATAGGGAAAAGAAAAAATACCGCTAATGGCGAACGAAAAAAAAAAAAACTGTTTAAACGGGCGGCGGACGACTTTCGAGAGGGTCTGTCGTGTGGGGCTGATTGTTCTTTTTTTGTTCTTGTCTGGAGGTCAAAATTGGCCTACAATAGCCCCAAAATCGAAAATTTAAGAGAAAAAAATTTTTTTTACAAACAATTTTCACTCAAACAGGTAACAAAATTGATAATTTTTTTTATTTTCGTCGCCTAATGGTATTTTAATTGACCATTTTTATGGTTAATTTTTATTTTCAGGTTAGGCGAACGAAAATAAAAAAAACCTGTTTTAACTTGCCCGACTGACCCTGATTTTTCGTTTTTGCAGAATTTTTAATTTTTTTAGTTTTCCAAAAATCATGTAAAATCATGCTGTTTTAACACAATGTATCGATTTTGGGGCAATTTTTTTTAGAAAATTGTTTGTAAAAAAAAATGTTCATGTGTCCTCTTGATTTTCAGATTTTGGGTTATTTTAAGGCCACTTTGAGCTCCGAAAAGACAAAAAAAATTAAAAAAGAAAAAATTCGCAACCGACCGACCCGACCCGACTCGAAAGGTCCGCTCCGCCGTAAATAGGGTTTTCTGTTCTTTTTTCGGTCGCCTTAACGTTTTTGGATTATTAGAAACAAGAACCATCGCGTGCTATTGTTTTTGACTGGTTGAAAGCGTAAAACAGTGTTATTACAATTACAACCTTAAATAAACAGACTGCAAATATTCAAATCCTGTATTCCACACAAGCACGCACACACACAGACACAACCCAACCACAACCCAAATGCAACAGGACAAGTCCTACCTTATTATCGCTATCAGGGTACTGGCGCAATAATGTTTGAGTTTGGTGTGTTCGTATAATCTGTGTGTGTGGTGGTGTGGTTGCGGAGTGTGTTTCGCGTGTTTTGCGCGAGCGCGGCGAGCGTATAATTAAGCACCATGAATATATGGAAAATAAAGCTGAAAATGTGAAAAAAGAAAAGAGGCTGCCGACTCTTTCATCTTCCTTAAAGCCACCGAATCGAGATTTTCTGAGGAGGGCGCCCTCAATTCCAAAAAATCAGTGTTTTTTGCATGTCATTATGTTGTGCCATATTTATCAATCACTGGTGCAATGCGAGCTTAAATCGAAATCCTTCATGATAGAAAATCACAACTTTGGTAAAAATTCGGACTCCGGAATTTTTGTTATAAACAGTATAATATGGGCACGTAATACTACACATAAATGTGTACTGCTCAAAACGAAAATCCGATTCATCTCAAAAGTCGGAATTGTGCATTTAGGTTACTATCTTTAGTTCTTCTAGGTGACTATTTTTCATTATGACACAAAAAAAAATCATATTTCGAAATCTTGAGTCAGACTTTAACATAAATAATAAACTAACCAAAGGAAAAAATAACCCAGATAAGTAAAGAAATAAGTTAATATCGCTATTGACTATATTAGAATTTAGTCATATCGCTATGTAAAAAAGGAAAATGAATTAAAAAAGGAAAATTTTTTTTATGAATTTAAAAAAAATGAAACTTGCACATCTGTAGCTAGATAAATCAACAAAATGGGATATTAAAAGGTATTATATCCGGGTTTGGTGGATAGGTCGGCTTTGAGTCATGGTCGAGGTGAGGATCGGGTGGTTAGTACGGACTTATTCATTGCCATAACACCTGAAAACACAGTCACCCCTGTTACAAGATATATTGTTTGGAATATGTACAATATTACTGTAATCTTTGAAGGTCTATTTATTTGTGTTTCAAGTACCCCAAAAATAGGGAAAAGCAAAAAATAAGCTAAGGCGACGAAAAAAAAAAAACCACTGTTGTACGGGCGAGCGGACTCTTTCGAGTAGGGTACTCGGTCGTGGGCTGAATTTTTCTTTGTTGTTCTGTCGGGAGGTCAAAATTGGCCTAAAATAGCCCCCAAAATCCGAAAATTTAAGAGGAAAAAAATAATTTTTTTTACAAACAAATTTCTAAAAAGGTAACCAAATGATATTTTTTGTTATTTTAGTCGCCTAATGGTATTTTAATGGACCCATTTTTTGGTTAATTTGATTTCAGTTAGGCGCGGAAAATTAAAAA
Source organism: Ophioderma brevispina (assembly GCA_023653785.1). Classification (NCBI taxonomy): domain Eukaryota; kingdom Metazoa; phylum Echinodermata; class Ophiuroidea; order Amphilepidida; family Ophiodermatidae; genus Ophioderma; species Ophioderma brevispina. Next base: position 31,969 of record JAMKCH010040737.1, on the reverse strand, counting down.
ACAAAACCTGTTTACGGGGCCCGACTGACCCTGATTGTCAGTTTTGAGATTTTTAATTTTTTAGTTTTTCCAAAAAATCATTGTAAAATCAGGCTGTTTTTAAACCAAATTATCGATTTTGGCAAATTTTTTTAGAAAAAGTTGTTGTAAAAAAATGTTATTTGATCTTGATTTTTCCGATTGGGGTTATTTTAGGCCAATTTTGAGCTCCAGGAAAAGAAAAAAAAAACAAAAAAAATGTTTTTTTTTAATATTAAAAAAAGAAAAAAAACGCCCCTTACGTAACGATTTCCCGCCTTTTACCTTTCACTGCCTCCCCCCCCCTCTCTCTCAACGACCGCCGACGGACAGAACCTACTCGAAAGGTCCCGCTCGCCGTAAAAAATAGGGTTTTTTTTTCCGTCGCCTTAACGTTTTTGGATTAATAAGAAAACAAGAAACAATGTGCTATTTTTTGCCTGGTTAAAAAGAGGCGTTTTAAAAAGGAAAAAAGTGTTATTACAACATTAAATAAACAGACTGAAAAATATTCAAATCTGTATTCAACAAGCACGCACCACACAAGGACACAAACCCAACCACAACCAAAAAAGGCAAAGTCTACATGATTATCGGATCAGGTATGGCGCACTTAAGTTGAGTGTGTGTGATTATAATCGTGTGTTTTGGTGTATGTGTGTGAGGGAGTGTGTTCGCGTGTGTGCGCGATGGCGCGCGAGGGGTGTGTCTGTACACTAACTCCATGTGAAAATGAGAAAATCTAAAGTTTTCCTAGGAAAGGAAAACGTTCGTACTGTACAAAATGAAATTTTGTATTTTCGATCTTTTGAAAAACCATGAATAATGGATCAACAAAAACTCAAAGCAGAATTATTTTGGGCCTAAATAGATATACATTATTTTTCAATGAAAGCAAAAAATGTGATTTCATTATGATTAAAACACGAAGAAAAAAAGGAGGACAAAGAAAAGAAGGCGTACCATACCTCTAGTCCTGTGAGCATGATCCTCCATATGTACATATATCAATTATGCCATTGAACTTAACAGAGGAGGAGTCATGCATTATGGTATGATCTGATAACCAAATGTGTTTATTGGGACTTACATATAGACAGTAAAGGCATTACTGTTAAAGAAACGTCAGGTGAAGTCCCAATCTGGGGACTAACATACCTCAAAAACATGTTCAAATCTGCTTTCTTGTTGAATCAACCATAAGTTTCCAGCAGTGTTTAAAAAAAACTTGTGGATTGATGGCAGTAAAATTCTTACACAAAAGCTACCCTAGAAAAAGAAACCTCCACTACCAAACTATCAAGCCCTGAATGGTAATATTAAATATGACAATCATTATACGTAGTAGGGCTACAATCACCTGTGTTTCTTGGGCAAATACATAATTGAATTAGATATAATGAATTCCGTAACTCTCCGGTTTAAGAAAATGTTTTAATAATATTTAAGAGATTGATTGGGAAATGAATACAAAGCTCTATTTTTGGGTGTTTATTGATTTTCTGGCTAAATATATATATAAATCAGAATTTTTTATTGCTTCTCATAAACGTTTTGTGTTGCGTGATATCGCGGGGATTCCCATTAATGGCACACTGACGATTGCAACATGTTGGGTTTTTCCAGCTCAGTGTAATTCATTTGCAACCAACGGTATTTTAGTCGATTCACGTCATTGGGATCAAGGCCAAACCCCTAGGCCTAGCAGGCTGGCAGGCTCAATTATCAGACTGATATTTTCTAGCCTACCTGAGCAAAAATCAAAAAACACACACACCAACAAACTCATAAATAATACACCTGTCAGTTGTATGGCGCACTATCGACCCCCTGGAATGGTGCGTCATTTTTGTCCAATGTGAGCGGATTTTCCTATACCACGACGCCTCCCCGCACCTTGTGTCTCAAATATGACGCACCTTGCTTACATGACGGTACTTCAAGTCACTTTTTTGGTGACGCACCATTTCTTGATACTGACGAACCATTTAACTATCCTAATGACGCACTGTGTCATGACGGACTGCATGAACTGAGTAAATTCCCGAATGACCGGCGGCGCGGCAGAGTTTGGCCTTGGTTTGGCCAGCCGCTCAACTCTTTTCTGTTTTGTGCTGCTTGATTGAAGCAACGATCTGTGTACGTATTTCCGTATCTACTCGTGACCAATAAAAGTACTGAAAAAGAACTACTTTTGCGAGGCCGGGGGATTGGCTTCCTAGTGCTTTAATTTTGTTGTTGGCAAAAAATATTTGGTTTTCCTTTCTTGACCAATGACCCCCTTAGGGCTCTTGCCGAAAATGCCGACTTCACGCGGGCGCTGGCAGACAGGAGGTAGTTGACCAAGCGAATCTTTTAGCCTGCCCGTACGGTCCATTCATAGTATAATAATCCGGGGTTATGCATATTAATGAGTCCCTGCACTCCCGGACGTACATATCTTCCACTGACACACACGATAGGTTGTGGTCTAGATCAGCGAAGCATGCAAGCCTGCCATTGTGTTGTAACGCATGCTGGTCTTAAACAGTGTATAAGGCAGCAGTAGTTTTCCCTTAATTTTGAATTGCAAGCACCAAGCTGCCTTTACTGGACCCCTATTTTCATCCTCAGGGTGTCCGGACCCGAATTAGTGTCTCTTTACAGATTCGAATTCCTAAGACTTATACTAGTATTACATTATGCTAAAAAGGTTTAAAAAATTGAGAGTAAAAAAGGTCGTAAGATTATATTATAGGCCGAATATAGAACTCCGAAGGTTGGTTTTGAGTTGCTCAAATTCTTATTTTATTCTTTGTTTCTGTTTATAGTTTAGTTATGCCTACGGTCTTATACAATGTTTGGCGATCATCGCTCATTTTCAATAAATCAACGTCTTTATTTTCATACAAACACATTCTCTCAAAGAATTTCAAATCCTGGAATCTAATTAACACTTTTAAACAATATGTTTTAAATTTCTCAAAGTTTTCCAAACTGAATATACTTACAAGTAAGAAATAATTTGCACTTTTGAAAACTATTTTTTTGTGTTCTTTACTCAAATAATTTCTCAAAGTAATTTCCAAAATCCCAGAATATCTGATAGTCGAGGATTTATATCAACAGAATATAAGGCTCAGCCAGGAAGCAAGGTATATTCAGTGATATTATGTGCTGCTCGCCGTACTGCTCGTGTAAAGTGTACTTGTATACACTTCGGTGCATACCAATGCACACACAAGGCTCGGGATCCGTCCCTCTTCCATCCAGAAACCCTCGTTCCTCCCTGTGTCCATCCCCCCCCCCCCCCTGTGAAACCGAGCCACCGAGCGCGCAGCGGCGAGACCTGCGCTGCGCCCTCGGTGGCTCGGTCGGCTCGGTCATTGGGAGAACGAGGGTCCATATTCTAGATGGACTAATACGTCCGGGATGCAGTGACTCATTATTATGCAAACACCCCCCCCCCCCCCTTCCGCATATTTACCGAACTGTGCCATGGAAATTCAGATTTGATTTTAATCATTTTAAAGAAATTTGACTAATTTTCCAACAATTTTTAGAAAATTTTGGCTTCCGATTGAGAAGATTGACCATTTTCCAACAATTTGGGAGAAACTTTTGAAAAAAAACCCACCACATTGCTAACTAAAATTGATTGAAAAATTGTTGATCCAGAAGGCTGAAATGGGACCGATTAAACGGCACGACCCTGTATAGCCATTTGTGTTGAGAACCACTGAGGGCAATTCTATCAAATTAAATCTTTATATACTAAATCGGGCATGAAATATTTAAAAAAACCCGACCATATTTTGCCAATACCAAAATTGGCATGAAAAAAGGTCATTGATATACCAGAAAGTTGAAAACGGGAACCGTGTCTGGTAGCACGTCCCCGTATTGCCATTTGTGTTGAGACCCCCTCCCCCCCCACGTCCAATTCTATCAAATTAAATCTTTATATACGAATTGTGCCATTCCCTTTTAATTGCATGCCATTGCAGGTTGGTTGTAAACCAGAACCTGCGTTCTTCGAGCTATAGTATCGCTAAGTATATTACTTTAGGCCCTAAATGTTTTGTCATTGTCATATTCGACCTCCCAGCGTTCTTGTGTCATGCAGTACAACATATTCCAAGACGCGAGTGTCCCAGTCATTCTTGTATTCTACAAATAGTGAGGCGGAAGGTCAACCAGTTATTTCTTCCAAAAATACGCTAATGATCATATGCTATTATGAATACAAAAAATATGTTGAAACTCATTGTTCAGTGATATCGATGTACTTTATCCTCTTATTTTGGTTGTTTTCCAAAAAATAAATAATTTTAGAAATAAATAATCCCCGATGTCAAACGCGATCACGATTTAACGCTAGAACAAAAAGGTCACGAATTTTTGCTGGCAAAATAAAGACGTTGGTGATCATTAGAAGTCTTTTATGAATGTAAAATACGTAAGTATAATCAATTTTGAATGTTTGCAGTAGGCCTTTTATTCTTCTCTTTTATCACCAAGAAATAAATAATTTTACATAGAAATAGCACAAGGTCAAACTCGAATGACCTGGGTAATTGTAAAAAAAAGGCTCGAACATGGAACGACACTCGTACCCTAAAACGTCCATCAATTCCGTATTTTACTCTTTGTTAAACCACCGGAATTCAATACGCATCTACTACCGTTTACAACATTTTAAGCTATGTTTACAACACTGTATTTGCAATCTCAATGAAATCTAAACCATCTATCAGCAGTTTGAATACATAAACCCCAAGCAATCGAGAGACACGATGGAAGGGTATTACCTGAATAGGGTACACATTCAACCTGGCTACCTCCTGGGCCAACATGTCAACCGTCCAGGGAAAACACAACATGGCGAAGTTCGATCTTTTATAGTATGATAAGGATTATTAGACTTTGAATGGACGTTCGGGCAGGCTAGATTCGCTTGTGTAAGTTGAGAGTCCCAGTGCACTGCGCGCTCCACAATAAACCCGGAGGAGCGGTCGTATATATCGGCGATTATACACCCCATCTTCAAGTGCTGCCCGAGTAAAGCCTCACTCTCAATAACTCCTCCACTATTGTTATCTATGTGTATAACGGTCGTTAAACCGATGCCGTACATGTACAACGATCAATAAGCATGGCCAAGAAATGAAACTCAGGGACTTTTTATTGATGTCCTAATCTAAACTCCTTTGAAGTACATCTTTTGTAACAATCAGGAAATTTCATACAAAAAGAAACTTCACCGTGTATCATTTTGTGTAATTTATTCATGCCAGAATTTTGTTTTTCTATATCATTAATGGGTGTCTATTTACTATGCTATACTCTAGCGAACTTACGTCGAAGACGATAGAGCACGCGTGTTTTAAACCAAAAAAAATCCACAAGCAACTTTTCATTCCGTTCTTTTCTATACGCAACTTATTTCTAATCTATTTATTAGTTTAGTCGATGTTATAATATAATATTACATTTTAATCCCGTATATGAAGATGCAAGTCGAGTTCAAGAAGACAAGAACAAGCGATCTCCAAGGGATCGAGCAAACCTGCTCATACCTATCCCACACGTGTTTCCACAAGTTGTAATAATGTTGAAACTTCAGCCTGAACTTAAGCTTTAATTTATTAGAATTTTCAAGATGTCAACCTGTTCAAGATGCAACCAAGTAAGTCAAATAATATCTAATTCGTTTGATTTACTATAGATTGATATTAAATAGGGGAGCCAAAACGCAAAATAAAAAAAACAATTCTGCATTTTTCTGACGATCAATTTGTAAAATATTACACATGCCCTGGGTGCATGTTAAATTAATGACTTGCAATGGCTATGTGCACGTTTTTTTCTTCATGTGTCAAAGTATGAAAATCGCTCGAGTGATGGAAAAAGCGCTATCCTCAAATAATGATAAACAAATAAGCAAATGAAAAACAAATCGTGTTCCATGGCTATACGTAATCTAATCTTTACTTACAACTTGAAGGTGTGGAAAATATATCCGTCGATCACGCATTTAAAGCTGGGATTTGGTCAATTTCATTCGACATTCATCACTATTACCAAGGTGTTTTATTGTTATTATAATTAGGTAGTATAAATCTATTAAGGTTCACTAAAAACTTGAAGAAACACTCGATGTGATTTCCCTAAATATCGGAGTGCACTTTGCTAAACGTGCATCTGCTGCATCAAATCCCGTTTAAAATTATCTTCCTATATGCTTTGACATTTCCAAATAAAATAAGAGATTGAAAGTTTCGTATTCCTGTGTGTGTATGACATGACTTCTCTTCAACTTTTCGTCAAAGGGGAATTCTTGGCTCGTCGCCCTACTAGGCGTGCCTGGGCTTGAAAGCTCTTGAATGTCGCACCTGTTAATTGTCGACATTTGCATAAATATTTGCGCTAACATTTTTGCAAGGGCGGGAAGCAATTTTTCTATAAAAATGTCATCGCTGCTCTCGCGTCTGCAAGTGTTGTTTTCACCCATAAGTTTTTTCATCAGTAGGCTTATACTGATTTTACAATTTTTCACGACTGGGGCGAACTTGTTTTTTTTTTAAAATAGAAAATAACTGCAAACTCGCCCCTCCCCCGCCGTAATTGTAAACACGGGGAATCCCCAGGTGACGTAATTAGGAAAATCTGTATTAGAAAAAATCCACGTCTACGCGTCTTGAGAAAATCAAATCACGTTGTGATTTGTTCTGAGAAGTATACTGCGATTATTATACAAAAAATGGTAGAGAAACACGGATTTTGTCAAGCGCAAGGTTTATTTACAACCAACTTGAGTGTAAACTAGCTGGTAACCTATAATACTAATAGCTTATAATTGCACACAACGCATTTCAAGTGTCAATGTATGGGCGCCTTTTGTCCAAAAACTTGACTCAAGTGGTTTGAAGTGGACCCAGGGAAGTGGATTTGATCGATCGGTTTTGACCTCGAAATTGCTGCCCAAAATTGCTAACCCAGACCCCGCACACACATGCAATTACATTTTAGTAAATGAAGAAACTATATGCATGTGATTTAATCGTAATCTGATGAAATTTGTGAGCACCCGTGGCACGATCGGTAGGCACATGACCACTCGTAATTTATCGCCATCGTGTACTTTTTTGATCGCAAACTTGCAATATCGTTAAAATTTAAAAAAAATATTGTAATAGGCTTAAATGTTGAATCAAGATTCAAGCCGACGGGCGATCAGTCCGTGTGTTCAATCGCCTTGTTGTCTTGTGTATTTTTAGCTTATTTTTTCCATTTTACAATCCACAAATAAGAAAAGGACATATTTGAGCAATTATAACAACGTTATCATTTTATTTCAATGTCATATCATTTTTTTTAAATAATTTTAAAAATACTTTCGACTTCGTTTTCTGTCTCATTATTTGTTTGTTTTGGTTTACTTCTAATTAACATATAAATGAAGAATGTTGTTTGGACCAGTACATTCAATTCATGGGGTGAAATATACGGGGATATAGTAAATAGACGGCACTAAAATAAACAAATTAAAGGAAGCCTTAATAATTTAAAAGGCTGTATAATTGTCCCGGCATTTGTCTTTTATCTTGTATAATTACTCAAGCAATAACATTTATGACAGCGAATAGATCAAAATCTGATTACAACCGCAATGAGATGGATGTATTGTTGGTTTTGGAACAAGCTTTCACCTGCATCGGCAAATCTTTGGCATGGCGATATCAAAATATGGGAATTTTCATGAAAATTTATCGTGCCGATGTGTTCAACCGACGGCTGTGATCAAAATGAAATTTTGCCCGATTTCTACTCAAATTGAGCTGAGATTTATATTATGAACGTTCTGCTCTGTTCAAACATATTTCCACTTCGCCGGCGGAAATATCAAATTTACACTCATGGTTGTTAGAACTTGAAATATTTAGTTGCCCGGAGTATTTTCAGCATAGTCACCAAAAAAAGTTTACGAACATGACGAACGAAAAATAAAAAACGCAATTCATACAGTGGAAACGTGGCGAAAGGATCCAAATTTGGATACCCTGCTGAGGCATTGTAAAAGCCGGACGAGTATGGCCTATATTATACAAAAACGTTCGTATTGAAGGAACACGGGCATTTACGGAACCCAGGTAAAATGACGGATATTTACGCACCTATTTCTCAATGTTGTGACGGACCAAAGGCTTTCCACTGACGGTCCCCTGCGTCAAGAATGTGGCGGTAAATGACCCACCCATGGACGCACCTTCCCGGGTCGCATAGATGCGCCATACAACTGAAGGTGTATAATAAATAACACAAACCCAGGGAAGCCGATTTTTTTTGTTTTGTTTGATTCTATGGTTACGTGTAGATTGTCACCAACATCAGTTGTCCCACACTTTTAAACGTTAATAAAAAAAAAGAACTATGATTAAAACATTTATCCAAAATTGATTAAAGATTATAGCAAATTTATGGTCAGTTAATTTCAACAAATTAGCTATACACATATTTGCTTCTAGGTACGGTATTCCTGTTTTATACTATCTCGTAATGTACCCCATGGGCTCGTTAGTTAGGATCTCGAAAAAAAAAGGATGTTTTCCTCTCAATCAATTTCGTTTTTTTTTTTTGAATTTTATTTTTCCGATATTTGTGAGATTTTGATTTTTTATTTAAAGTTGTGTTTTACTTTTCATTTTCAAAGTTCGCGAAATGTGTTGAAAAGGGGTATAGTACAGTAGGGTGGGTGGTCCCAGAAAGACCTTTTTTGTATAAAAATTTGTCGTGTTTTATTTTTTCGCATGGTCATTGTGTATTTTAGTGCAACAAAGTCATAAATTCTCGAACCTTCAGCTGGACGACACAGGTCTATATAATATGTATTCTAGAGATTCCTCTTGTCATTGCGCATGGTTAACAATGTACCTTTTGTTGTATCATACATCGTATTATTGGGACTGATTCCGACTTTATTTTCCATAGTTCGCGTTGTGTTTGAAAAGGGTGATATGATAAATTTAAAATCATCATGATTCGCGAAAAAAAAGGGGGTATATTTTAGCCTAACAATTCGCGATTTTGCACAAAAAAGGCGGTATTTTTTTAAACCAGATTATGCGAAAGGGGGGGTGTTTCAATTCCTACGAACGAGATGGGTACCCGACAATAAGAGGACTGGTGACGGTTACGGTTCTAGTGAAACAACGCAACTGCTGCTTAGAATATGTAAATAACTATTGGGTGTTAAAATATGTCAAGATCAATTATTTTAAACAACGGTTGGTTGAACTTGATCTAAACCTTGTAAATGTTTCAACTAATTTTTACCGGAAACGTTTGTCAAGGTTTAAACCAGGCCTCCCGTCGGGTTCGTATGTTGCTGGTGCTCAAGTGGAAAACATTTTAATTATCAAAACTCAGTAACATTGTAGTGTTCATGCATTCGGTCGAACTTCAATGTTAGCTGTCATGAAACTTTTTTCCATACAGCATCATCTATTTAATTATTCAGTTGTATAGCCAATTGATTGGGTCACAGGCACATATCTTGGGGCCACATATCTAGCAAATTAGAGAAATGGGTAGATCGGGATTTGCATTGAGTGCTAAAACCGTTTTACACTAAGGAATATTATAATACCTAGACGGGTTATATCGTTAGGTCGAAGACAGTTGGTCATTTCCAGCCTTCCCCCTTTCATTTTTCAGTAAACGATTGTTTCTTTGAAAATGGTCAAATTTACCACACTGTAGTAAAAGAGAATATTCCAGTAATAGAACATAATAATAAGGTTATGGACTAGCCTTGTTTCAAGGCGCTCTACCACTTCATTCACTGGTTATGATACAATTATGTCACAGATCATAGGCCAAGGGCGGCGACAGGGTAAAATCTTGGGGAGGGCAAACATGTTTCATAGGGTGGGGCCGAACGACAAAAAGTACAAAATGAAACTCATTTTGGTTAAAACCCCCTAATTTTGCGCCTAAAACCCCTGGTTTTTCCTAAATTTGTGTAAAATATCAGGGGCGGCCGCCCCCCTGGCGCCCCGCCCCCGCCTATGACCTGTACATATTTGTATCAGAACCAATGAATGGAAGTGGTCTAGCCCCTTGAAAAAGGCTAGCCAAAACCTTCTTATTTATGTTAGGTGGAAATTATCACAAAGGATTGGAGCGATATCGACCTCCCTAAAACTAAAGGTGCGAATCCCACTTTATCAAGCACTTAATTTAAGGTCTCCAATTTCACTGTCCATGTTCCATGCTTCCACTAGCAGGTTCAATAAGTTCAATCAGCAGAGCTTTTTCTGCATTTGCAAACATTTGATAGGAGTTTTATACAGGGAAGGATAAAAACCACAAGCAATGTGATCAGGCTGGTCATGGACCTGTCAGTTGTGCAAACTAAGCCATTGGAATAAAGAGTATTGCAGTACTGGATTTAATTAGAGTTGAGTGGTAACACATGTAAAAAACAATACAAACGATGCAAAAAACTCAGTTTTGACCAAAATAAAATTTGAGTGGCAAATGTAAGGCTTCTATACGCAAACTGTTGCCTAATGTCCCTTAAAGACACTATCAGTGATTGCTAAAATCAGCAAATCGAAAAAACAATCTCACAAATCAGATTTTGCATGTATGTACAAGTGTTAAGTACAGGTATCCTAACAATTTACCCTGCAAAGGATAAGCCCAAGGCAGCCTAATAAGGACAGGATCGGGATTTTAGTCATTATGTCCGACGGACACTACTACAAAACATAATTGAATGGGAATCGTCGTATCTTGGAAACACTGCCATTTCTTCCTTTTCTGTCAATTTACAGCTGGAAAAAGGTTAACTGATGAGAAGTTGAAGCTATTCATGCAAAATTTCAATTTTTTCAAATTCACTGATAGTGTCTTTAATCACAGCATGTTAAATTTTAATTGACACTTCCTTATTAAGCAGGGGAATTTCAACTTTGGGTGATAACCCGGCGTGATAAAGAATTAAATACGTGGATGACGTAGCTAACCAAATATTATGACAAAAACATTACACAAAAGTGCTGTAAATAATTTCATTTGCAGCAATGGTAGCTAGTGTGTGTAGCGTAATTTCCGGGACTGAAAGAGAGAGAGAAGAGAGAGAGGAGAGAGAGAGAGAGGGGGCGGGGGGGGGAGAGGGTGGGGGGGGGAGAGGAGAGAGAGAAGGGAGAGAAAGAGAGTGTTGTGTTGTGTGTGTAATGTATGGGTGGTGTGTTTTGTGTGTGGTGTATTGGAAAGAAGAGTAATTTGCATGGTGTAGTGGCTAGTAGTGTGTTGTATTGTAGTGTGTGCTCAGTGTGTGTGTGGGGGGTGGATGATGTGGGGTGAGGTGTTGTGTTGGGTGGCCGTTTTGGAATCAAATTGTTTGTTTAAAAAGCTGGTATTTAAAATAATGATAAATTAGACTTTAACCTAAGATGTATTTACAAATACGTTGGTTAGACGAGGTTAAAGAATTCGATTAATAAAAAATGTTCTAATAATTGTTTTAGTGTAAGGCCAATACGTGCCTGCCTCAAATATGCGTTAATTTCTTTCGCCATGTAACGTTTCGAGTGACTATTCGCCATACCATGTCGCAATCAACATGTTCGTGTGTGTGTTGGACCACAGCAACGCAATGCTGATTGCGAAATAACGTGGAGCTACCTGGAACAAAACAAGGTGGTAACTATGTTTCTACTTTATACCTTGCAAATACTAAACATTAATGTACTGTACGGCTGCACGGCTACTTCAACAATCAAATAAGTTACAGAACAAGTTGTAAACTGACTAAACTGGTACTATATATTTTTGCTCAATTTATTAAGATATGTATGTGGTGTTGGTAACATTTGTTTTGAGAATTTAAGCCTTTATCATTCCATATTTGAGGACTATAAAACATCATTGAATGAGCATCATTTCATTTGAGTCACAATTTCTATGCACACTGATCAGTTGAGTCATATGCATAAAGGTATAGTTGTCTAGAACTTTATTATTGAAGAAAATAGTAGACCGATGTTTGCATGTACTGTTTTTTAACCTATTTTCAATACACTTCTTAACTAAATTGAAACTCGTAATTAGTAATGAGTATTTTTATAGACCAAGTCTTTAAAGAAATACTTAATGCCACGGGTTAACCGGGGTTAATCATCACCCTTACACATTGAGAGGTGGGTATTACCAAAAACATGTGAAATGACAGCAAATTATGTAAAAAATGTTTTAATAAATCTGGCTTAAATCGTAATTCAAAAGTTAAGCGAAAGTGCTCTAAAGATGCTCCTAGAAAGCTCCCGCTAAGGGCCTAGTAAGTTTTTGAGGCCTGAGTCGGTAGTGTTTTGCCACGTTAAGTCCCAGTAAAAAAAAACGGTTTATTGAAATAACACTTTGCACCAAAATGGCATGTGCGGGGGTAATTCTTTTAGAGAATTACCACACTTAAACACAGTTGTAGAGTCCCCATAGTTAAATGTGATAGAGTACAAACTACCTCTTATTAGATTTTGTCTAGAAAGTATTATATTCATCGGGATTCACCAGACCTGTACAAAAAAATAGAGTTTACAGGGTGAGTAAAACATATGAACCCCTAAACTGCGGTTTGTTTGTCATTTGGCATCCTTGACCAAAATTATCCAACATATGTGTATCAGCGGAGGAAAACATTATATTTTAGCTTCTTAAAAAGCAATAATAAAAGTTCATTTTTTGAAGAGCGCCCCCCAATTTCAAGTTTTTGAGTTGAGATTTTTGCACATTTGTGTATTTTATTAATTGTCTAGTAACTATACCTGTGAAAGATATGCTCAAAATTGCGTATTGTCATGAAAGAAGGGATTTGTATATGCAACTAGGCATCCCTATTGTTAATTGAACGCTCGGTGCTGGATACGCCAAATATTTGTCTGTCCATATAAAATAGTGCCACCTCACTTCTAACTGAATTGCTGGTGAACCGATGAGATGAACAGCAAATTGATGAGTGCAGGACGCGTACACGGCCTTATTCCCGGGCTTCATTATGGGCGTTTCCAGCAAGCAGTTGAGTTATTACCGGGGGGGGGAGCCCCCATATTAATTATTCGAATTACAAATCTTTTTTTTAGCCTATAGAGGATTTGCGGAGCGTTTACCGTCACAGGTATAGTTTAGTTACTAGCCAATTACCAATCAAACTGAAAAAAAATTATTTTATTGAAATTGGGAGCGCTTCCAAAAAACGTGCTATTATTGATTTAAAGGTGGGGGACCCGATCGACAACCTCTCTCCCCACTTTACTCCATCAAAATGGAGATTTTGTATCAGAAAAAGTTCATCATTTTTTTCTCCTTACCCAGTGAAATTTTAGCCCAGGAAATGTTTCCTTTTGATTTTATGAACAAAACATCTCACAAGTGGTGGTACGCCACATTATTAGAACACACTGTCTATGGGCCAATTTTGTACACATTTTTGTTTTTGGGTGAGACGATTCCAGTGAAGGATAATACCACCATATGAAAATTTGGATCAGATCGGGTCACCCATCTTATTACTGCAAAGATAATTCCCGTCGGTAGGTATATATAAACCGAATCTATAGTGCTTTGAACTGAACACATACCATACGAAAGACGCAAACATCGTGGCACCTGTGAGGTAAGGATATGCTGATGCATTGTGGGATATTTAACAATATTTAAAAAGTGTTTTATATAATTTCTTGCCATTATTACTAGCTTTACCATTAGTCACATGCTCTTAATTTAACATAAAACATAGAAATACCCATTTCATGTTGGGCAGTAGAGTAGTGATTTGCTTCGTTGACCGTTCGTGCGTTTTTGTTTGTCTGAAAAAAAAAACAACACAGGGATTGATTTGGTAGGGTCTGTGTGTGTGGTGCTGTGTGTGTCTGATGTGTATCTGTGGCAAAATGTTAAACCCAAATGTTAACCCTACACAAATTGCCCACTGTTTCAACATACATACACCACAATTTTAATGGCCACTCACTGGATGTAATGATCCTTGGGGAGTGCTTCACAGTTACTCCTCTCATCGAGTGGGTGGCGTCAAAGTCATCTAGAGGCCAATGAAAGGGCATGGCCCCCCAATGGTAGATTATTCCAAATTGCTTGGTGTATTCACATATTTCGATCGATTTTATGACATTTGATACAACGATAGGTCCCACGTGTTGGTTGGCCTCATGTGACTTGGTGACCTCATTGACCTTGTCCTTCTCTCTGCGACGGCAGACGAAAATTTTGTTATAATGTGCAATTTGTAGATAGATTGCCAAATCTGGGACTATACTATTCAAAGGACTATAGCTTGGGCCTGTCATACCTAGTTAGAAGGATCTTTGCTGAAATTATTTAAAGGTAATAAACTCAAACTTTCAGCTGCTACCACATAGGTCTGGCTCACCATTGACGACCCATTTGTACTAAAAATTCTTCGGGGCCCGGTTTCGCCAAGAAAATTTCCGCGAGAAGCACTCAAGGAGTTAGTGAAAGTCAGGTTATGGAACTGAATATTGGGGACATAGTTCGGGTATTCGGAGCTAGAGATGAGCTGAATTTGGTTACTTTCTTGTCAGAAACGACAGTGGGGAAGCTCGATTTCCAAATCAATGCTTAGGTTACTTGAGAAAATAAAAATATTTTTACAATGTTGAAATAGCAGTCTGTGGAAATGATATCGGCCTAAAAATGAGGGTCTCATGAGCGGCGCATGTCTCCAATGTGCCCGGGAGGGGGAGGGGCCGGGGAGACTTGTTTTAAAAGATGGATATGATGCGGTGAACAAAAAAAACGCGTTAGTCGTAAAAAGGGTCTTCCTTTTTCAAATAGGCGATGTATTGCGCGTACATGACGAGGGTGTCTTGTCAAAACAGCCAAATATGAAAAGGGTTATGGTGGGATAAATTATAAAATTTAGGGCTATTTTAGGATTGACGGAGTCCAACTTTACAATCCGAATATACCACTACCAATGACTACCATGTTATTGGGTTTTCTAACCAGTAATGCATACTCATTGTTGACAAAGGAAAAAAGGCCTTGCTTCTTGTGTAAACCAAGACACACAATTAGATGACGTAGGTTTTGAATCTATGTAGATGATTCTTATTGCGTGTGAAAATGGATTGGTAAATTTACTTTAGAGCAAGATTGTGATGGAAACAGACAAGAGCAAAAATCAGAAGACTAAACCAATAAATGACAAAGGTTTACGAAATGGACATAGCTTAAACTGGGACATTTTCGCCTGCCTTCAATTAACATTGTAGGAAATCCCACAACCTTTTTTTCAAATTAAAAACTGTCTTCTTTGGCGGACTGTGGATTAATATCGGGACTCGCCCATTGCAGATAAGCTCGCAATTCGAAATGATTTGTAGAAGACATATTTCCATATGGGCAAATGTTATTTTCTCGCTGTCAGCCGTCTGTGCTATCTTTACATTCATGTGCAATTCATTGGCATATTTGAGGTCCTTCTGTTGACGACTTCTGGTTCAGTAGTAACGGCAAAACCTTGGGAGACATGGGTGAACTTGTGTGTGACTTAAGTAATGTTCAAAACACGGAGTTTATGGATACAGATGATTTAGGTGCACTTCGAGAAACGAAGACATATAAATGATGATTAATTGATAGATATTCTATAATTGGGGATCAATCTATTGGTGAGTTTAATTTACACATCAGAATTACTGATAACTGACGCAAGATCATACAAAGTGTGTAGTATTCTTGGTTTCTATGGATAGTTTTCCGCTTTGGTGAACAACCAAACTCACAATTTCAGCGACCAATGACGAATCACCCACTTGTATAAATTTATGGGTATGGGGTAAACTTGAATTGCAGTGTGGGCGACAAGGTACTTCTCCGTGTGCACCAGTGAAAAAGGAATTCCAGACCCTGACTTTATCATGGTATCGTAATGAGAACAAATTGCTGAAGGTAGGATCAAAAAAAGTATTGAAGTTGATGTGGTACATTGACATCACTGGATTTTAATATAATTTTTACTGCTGAGACTACTCCTGCTTTGAATTTTCCTCGCAATTGCAGGTAGTCCTTTCTGAAAAATGTCGAGGAAACTACCAAAGGAGACGCGAATTGACGGTGCTTCCATCAGTCACCGACTGCCCAGTCTTTGTATACCATCACGATCTTCCACAGAAACTTCGAACCTGAGAAGCACCATCAAATACCACACATGGTTCCGACCCAGTGCATGCCAGCTAGTTGGAAATTCCAGGTAAATGTTTGATTGAAATCAATGTCTGTTTTGTAATTTCGACTTAAAGCACTATCAGTGACCACCCGGGTAGAGTTAAAATATTTGAATTTTGCCCGAATAGCTTTAAAGTGTGAAGTTAAAAATTACTAATTTTAAAAAAAAAAAAAAAAAAAAAAAAAAAAAAAAAAAATAGCAGTGTTCAAAGATTTGATTCTCCATTAAAAATTACGTTTGTAGTAAGTGTCCGTACGGACAGTAAAGGACTAAAATATCCGATTGTCTTTATTAGGTGATTTTGATCTTATAATTTGCAGGGTAGTGTTAGGATACCTTGTTACAACATGCAGAAATCTGATTTTTGTGTTTTTTCGATTGTCTGATTTTTAAGCAAATCATTGATAGTGCATTTAAGTTACCTTAACCCTAAGGTGACTATATACTCTCTGAATTATCTAGCACATCATGGAAAGGCCCTGGTATATTTCTGGCCATACAGCTCTGGGTATGAGTTCGAGGCAGTCGTTTACACTAGTTGGGCAAATTTGTCATAGTTTATTGGGGTTTGGAGCAATCCTCTTCCGTTTGATCTAGGTTAATCAGTGAATCCTTGCCGGTCTGCTTTCCTATAGTTAAGCGACACTTGAAAGGCCCTTTGTTTGGTCTTACTGAAGGCGTTGACCTTGAACGTCGTTGACTTGGATGGCGTGTTTGGAGTTAGTGGAACAGGACCAGAACAATCTTGCGAACAGGTTAGAGATGTTTTTTTGCTAACAATATAATAGCTAGATCAGGGTGTAACCTCTCTTCCAACGGGCGCTATGATGAATGATGGCGGAAGCTTAGGGTCGTGAATGAGACGTAGATGTTGATGCTATACCATCTTCGATAGCTTGTCACATTGTTAGTTTCATTGTAGCCCCATTGGGTAATATGGCTGTTGATTGAACTCGCCAATGAAGACGTGAGGTTTGGTGGAATTCCCAAGTCTGAGTTGAGGGTGCTTGATGGTTGTTAGACGATGTAACTAGACGTGTGAGCTCAATGGTTGAGGAATGCGGAAGTGTGTACAGACCGTTGAGGTTTATTATACTGTGGGGCGGTTTAATCACATATAGAGCACTTCCATATGCGATGGGTCTCTCGATGGCAGGGACCATTCCTGGTATGGTTGGGCGGTGTGCGTTATTCGTTACTCTGTGGTTTCATTGTCCGACATAGGATCAATCTCAGCAAGGATGTTCTTTTATAAAAGAGCGTGACCTGGTAAGGTGCGAAAAACCGTCCGCCAACTCGCTCGTTTTTAGTATTGGTAATCAGCCAAAATAAGCGTGTTCATGCCTATTCTAAAGAAGTTACCGGTGCTAAGAATTATCGTCCGGCGTACTCATAGTCCGGCGTGAACAACGGTAAAGATAGAGCACTAGTTCAGTCTGATCTTAACAAAATTGTTCACGTTTATTCCGTTATCGTCTAGGGAGCAAGGACTATGACCCCACCGGACTATATCTGCGTTCACACGCGGGAAAACGCCAGAGGGCCTTAGTTGGATTACAATAGGAGGAGATAAGAGCTTGGCATAGGTATTGTTGGCCCAAATGCAAAGTATCGTGCACGGAATCGATTTTCTAATTCACAATTTTATTGGCGAAATTATGATTCCAATGTCTTGATCAGTAAACGCAGTTTACCTTCTTTCGCAGGCACAGCAACTATTACTCTCTCCATGTTGTCTGGGGTTGTGCTGCTCTGTGATGGCGTGCTCGGGGTCTATAGGATTATGGCAGAAAAAAAGGTAGATTATCTTTGTTTGTTCTAGTTAAGGACAAAACTATTCTTACAATTTACTTAGAAACCTGCTGATATTACGTTGCAAAGGTGCCAACAAGTAGAAAGAAAACCCAAAAGCTCTAGTTGTAACTATGCGCTGTGTGCGTGGGTTTTCTGTCGTGCACGAGAGAAAATCCTAATTATCTGTATAGTACGTAAAGGGACGGTCATTTAGGCTCATTCACTGACTTAATACACAATTGTAAACATTATAAATATGTAAAAAAATCAACAAAACTTCGAAAAAATGGGGGAATCATTTTTCTGAAAAATGGCACGTGTTCTGTTTGCCTTCACGTTGGATGAAATTACCGCGATTGTTCTCTAGTTCCCTCTGCTTTTTGTGCCCAACTGACTAGGGTGACAATACAACCATTAACAATCATTGCACCCCCAAAGTCTATTGGTGTATAAGCGCCCTGACTGAGAAGAAATCAATCAATGGACTATACGGAAAAAGCATAAAACCCCATTATATGGAGAATGCTCGGGAGTCTCATGCTAACCAGCCGATATGATTTTATTGCCTAAATCTTCGTGCATTTAATTATTTGGGACAATGAGCTTCATGGCCGTTTTACTACCTAGGGGTGGAGTAGTATGTTAGAATGCTTCTTTGAGCTAACATTAATTTACCTTCCTTTTTTTGTTACATCTCATCCCGCCCCCATGTTGAGGCAAACATACAGCATTACCACTCACAGGCCCCAATATCAGCCAACATTGATTTTAGGGGAGCGAGGGGAAAGTGTCATATATTACAAAGGTCCAACAATTCTCGCAACAAACTTGTAGGTCCATTTGGCACAACTACAGGGGAGAGGTTCAAACCTTTCTGCGAATGGCTATATTCACTGTCATGTTTCTGCAACTACATTAGAATCTGGTGGTCGTTTGATCACCTATGATCAGGATTACCCTACATTATCTTCGACGCAATCTTTGTCTATTAATAGGAAATATAGAACTTGCCAATTCGAAGGAAAACAGAAGGAATTAGAGTTGACGAGGAGTTTTGAGTACGGCAAAGAACAATCCATGGAGAAGGTCTCACACTACGAGGACCTTAGACTGCACAGGGACAAGGGAGAGAACTGAAGAACCTCAACGTGATTCGACAGCCATTACAGAAGCTTCCATTGGAAGAAATAGAAGATCCTATATATCCAAGAATGCAGAAGATAATATATGTATCACATCAAGACATCGGGTAGTGGCTTCTCTTCTGTAGATGATAAAGTCCACCAATGTGCCCTATCAAGGAAGAGAACTGGAGAAATAGATCCAATATCACAGATCAGAAGCGGAAGGATAACGATATATGATATATGCCAATTGCCAAAATTCGCTGAGAATTCAAGAAAAGAATCATCAGATTCAACCCGCTATCACTCTAGTGCAGAGGGTCCTCGGAGAGAGTTAGGAAAACGAGGATTGTGAAATCTTTTATTATAAACCAAAACAAAACCATAAATAGTTAAATCTAAAATTTTTGACAGGGGTATTGTATTTCAATGATAGGGGTGGTTTTGAATGTATCTTTGATTGTTTCAATACAACAAAGAGTATCGATGTTGGAATACCAATTGTTAGCGGAATGGCATTTCACTCTATGGGCAACAATGGTTCGGAATAACTATATGCTTGATGTGGAATGGCATTCCAATATTGCTACCAATTGTTGGGAGGGAAACCAAGTGTGTTACATGAATGACATTCCACCACTGGGTCAATAGCAGATTTTCAAATGTTGACACAGATGGCATTTCTACTTGGGCCAAGTTTGGGCAATGGAATACTAAACAGCCAAACTCGTCAACATTAATCCAATTTAGCTGTATGTATGCAACCTTGTTGGCGCCAGTCCAGTAAGTAACAGTAAGGTATTTCACTATTTCTCAATGTTGGAAGGCCAAACTGTTAAGTTATTGATGGCAAATATGAAGTTTGGCTTACCTTGGGACAAGTTGGCATGCCAACTGTTAGTCAAAAAGAGCGTGGCAGTCAACATTGTTCCAATGTCGGCATATGCCAATGCCCAATGATTCCAACGTGTGCCAATGTTGGGCCAAATTGAGTTGCCCTATCTGGGTAGGTGCCAGAATCCGGAGAGACCACTCCAATAAAGCACAGAAAGGTTTGATTTGATTCTAACCGTAGTGTTTTATTGTAATAAAGAATTCAACCTATGTTTTGTATGAAATTTAATTCACCTTTTATTTCACTTTTAAGGTATTCTGTAGCCAATGCCAACTAAGAAATATATTGAGTGGATGATTTGTGTTATGAATTCGCAGTATATGGTCCAACATGGGCTGTATCCCGAAGTCCTTAAATGACATTGTTACCACTTTTCAAAAATGGACCATAAATCACGGAGCGACCCCTGCTTTTTTAGGGAAAATGGCCCCTAGATCTAAAGGGAAAATACGCTACCTCCCTTTTCACGGTGCTGATAAGGTAGGGCTGACTGTCAATAAAAATCAGACATGATGAAAGACCTTTTCTTCGAGTTGCGATTTATATACGTTATATTCATCACTTTGCTCGAGTGAGAATTTCAGTACTTCGAAAAAAAGTTTGTACACCTGTCCCTTCGTTTAAAGACAATATCAGTGATTGAAAAATATTTGAAATTTGCAGGAATAGGAAAGGGAATAGATTCAAAGTGAAGGAAAAGTCGGTGGAATTCTCATAAGTTGCCGTTTCCAGCTGTAGAATTGAAAAGAAAAGGAAGAGAAACGGCAGGTTCCAAGATTACGATTCTCCATTCAATTTCGTGTTGTTGTAAGGGTCCGTGCGGACAGTAATGACTACAAATCTCTGATTCTGTCTTATTAGGTGCCTTTGGTTATATTGGCAGAGGTATGTTAGGGATACCTGTACTTGTACGTACATGCTTAAAATTGATCATAGTTATGGGTTTTTGGAGATCCTCTTCCACGTTCTGATCTAGTCATCATTGAATCCTTGCCAGTCTGCCTTTCCTATATTAAGCGCACTTAAAAAGGCACTTTGTTTGATCTTACTACAGCTTTGACTTGAAGAGCGTTACTTGTATTGGTCGATGTTTATTAGTGGAACAGGATCCGAACATCTTGCTACACGTTAGAGATGTTTTTTGCTAATAATAACTATAATCAGTTTAACCTCTCCTCCAACGGGCGCTATGAAATGATGGCTGCAGCTTAGGTCGTGAAGGAGACCGGTAGATGGTTTTGACTGTCTATCTTCTCGATAGCCTTGTCCCACCTTTGTTAGTTTCATTGTAGCCCCATTGGGTACTACAGACTGTACCAAGAAAAACTATACAATCAAACTAAAATTTAGAAAATATAACTGTGCATTTTTGCCCCCCAACAGATATTTTGAATTAATTTGTTCGACAAGTCCTAAGCTAAATCCTCGCTTTTATTCCATCCAATTGATGGACCCTAAAGGAATATGTCATTGAACACAAGGATAAAATACCCCCACTTGGGGCCATTTTTTCACCTGAAGGTTCAGAACTAAAGTATAAGGCGTGTACATCATTGTGGGATTAATCCGTTCAAACAAAAGATATTGTACAGATCAAGTGACGTATTATCTGCATTGAACTAATCATATTATTATTTTTCAGGAAAGCACCAGAAATTATTATATTGTGGGTGAAATGAGGGACTCACTATCAGTGCGTGACAAAACAGAATTTCTTGGGAATTGGGAATTTGACTGCCGAAACTAATGTAACAGTCTATATCTGTTGGAGGGACAAATGTGTGGCCAACGCTCTAATGGAGGACATTTACCCTTCCCCTATTCCCACCTGCCTCCAAGATGCCAAGGAGGAAGATGAAAGAGAAAGCATTGTTCAACAAAGAGCAATAATGGTAAGGATGGTTGATTCAAAGGTCAGTCTACTTTCAACAGGGTGTTTTTAGTTCTACTTCGCTGAACCTTTAGTAAAGCTGAACAACAACTTTTTGGAATTGAATTTCCCTAATGCTACATGTAGGTATTATCAATGTGTGAAGCGGAAACGATAATGTATATATGCCATTGCCAAATTCGCGAAAATCACCCTCCACACCTAGTGCAGAGGTCCTGGAAGAGTTATGGAAACGAGGATGAAGCTCTTATTCTAAACCCAAACAAAACCTAAATATTGAAATCTCTAAAATGTTTGACATTTTTCATGAATGGTGTTTTTGAATGTATCTTTTGATGCATTTCAATACAACAAAGAGTTATCCGATGTTGTTAATACCATTGTTTTATTGCAGGATGCATTTCACTATTGGGTCCAACAATGGTCGAATCATAATGTTATGTTGAACTGGATTCCAATATTGTTCACCAATGTTGGGAAACCAAGTGTTGTTACAGAATTGACATTCCACCATTGTCCAATCGCAAAGATTGCCAAATGTTTGAACACAGAAATGGCATTTCTACAATTGGGCCAATGTTGGAATACTACACAACACGCACAACATTAATCCAATACTGGAATGCAACTTGTTGGCCAGTAATGGTATTTCAATATTTTCTCAATGTTGGAATGCCAACTGTTAATGTATTGATTGGGAAATATAATTTTTGGCTTACGTTTGGACAATGTTGGCATGCCAACTGTTAGTCAAAAGAGTGGCAAGCCAACAATTGTACCAATTCGGCATGCCCACCTTCCATGCTTCCAACGTTGCCAATGTTGGGCCACCATTAGTTGCTATCGGGTAGTTGCCAGAATTCCGGAAGACCACTCAATATAGGCACCCCAAAGGTTATATTTGATCTAACCGGTATTTCTTTTTATTGTAAAATAATTATTTTACTTTTTTTCTGTAATAATAATAATCTTTATTTGAATTCACCTTTATTTTCACTTTTAAGTATTTTCTGTAGCAACCAACTAAGAATATCTGAGTGGCTGATTTGTATGAATTCGCAGTAATATGGCAAACATGTGGATGTATCCCGAACGGCCCTTAATGCCATTTTTACCACTTTTCAAAAATGGACTCAGAAATCCCGGAATGGACCCTGCTTTTTTAGGTGGAAATGGCCCCTAGATTCACAGGAAAATAACTCTTAACTCCCTTTTCACGTTCTGACGGTAGGGCTTACTTGTCAATAAAAACATACATATGAACGACTTTTCTTCGAGTTTCGATATTATATACGTTATATATCCGCCACTTGCTCGATGAGAATTTCAGTCTACCTTTCGAAACAAGTTTTTACACCTTGGCCCTTCGGTTAAAGACACTATCAGTGATTGAAAAATATTGAAATTGCAGGAATAGCTTAAAAGTGAAGAATAAGTCTGTAGAATTATCAAAGTTAGCTTTCCAGCTGTAGAATTGAAAGAAAAGGAAGAAACGGCATGTTGCAAGATACGATTCTCCATCAATTACGTGTTGTGTAAAGTGTCGTTCGGACAGTAATGACTACATCTCTGTTCTGTCCTTTATTAGGTTGCTTATGGTCTTATCATTTGCAGGGTATGTTAGGATAACTGTACTGTTACAACATGCTAAAATCGATTTTGATGATTTTTTGATTTGACTATTTAGCAATCCACTGATAGTGCCTTTACAGGAAAAGTTAAGCATGACCATAGACCTCACTTAGATTACCCTGGATCTGAGACACTAGCATCACTACATCACCGAAGATTTGGAGTGGACTCATCTCATGAGAGAGAACGTGCCTCGATTAACCTGCAGTAAATGGGACAATGACCGGGCCATGCGGAGACACGTCCTGTCGCTCATTTTCAGTGAGGTCTTCCTTCACACATCCTGGAAAGAATAGGGCTCTTTCTCGGAATTATATTATGTTTAATGGACTTTTGTTGTCCTCCAGATTCACAGGCATGGGAAGAATTAGTACATGCCACATGGTTCAACTGAACACCTGAACTTGAAGTATTTCGGCAAGCGATTCTTCGTCTTCTCTCATCTTTGTTGTGCTTAAAGAGACGCTGGCACATTTGAAAAATAGTGCGCCCTCTAGATTTTCAAAATGGATATATTGCATGGTTATAAAGTTTTATATAGAACCAGCCGCAGCTTAACGCACTTTATAACAAATGGTGTTACCGAGTGGGTTAAAGTTGTCCCGTTTATAAAAAATAAGCACTTTGTAACAATGTTCTTAACTTATTGCTGCTGAGGTCATCGCCATGGGAAGATGCGATCTTACATGGGAAGTTGTAATTGGTTGAGTTAACACGTAATTGCATAAGGGGGCCCTGCTAGGGCCATTTGTGTCGGTCCGTGTATTTAACGCTGCAATATTCTGCAATCAGAACGCAGCAACTCTCTTTATTTGTCATGGCCACGTGCAGGGTGGGGGATTCCTAGGGACACACGGTAATTAAAACAAAAACGGCGTGATAGATTTGAATGTTTGCCTCAATGCAAGCGCACTAATGATAGGACAAATACAAAAACAACATAATCGAAAGCTATTTATTGCAGCCATTAAAATTACGTGGCCCGAAACAAAAAATGGGCCTTAGGAGACCCCCTATGAAGTTAATTGTTAACTCAGCACACTTTACAAGTTAAAAATTACATGAATATCATCACATGACGCTATTTCTTCACCAACCCACTTTGTAACAAAATCTTAAAAAGTGCGTTAAAATTTTTAAATGAGACACTTAACCAACTTTGTAGCCAAATTGTTACAAAGTGCTGCGGGATCTTATGGCAGTAAGTTACATTCAATTACACTAAGAACACGATAGAGAAATTAGATAAAATCTCTATAAATAAAAATGTTTTAAAGGCTGACTCGAGATTTCAAAATAATTTTTTGTGAATACTTAAAAATAGTCACCCAGAAAATAACAATAGAAACCTCAAATGCACACTTCCCCAAAGTTGAGATGAATTGGATATTTCGTTTGATGCGAAAATTTATGATTGTATTGATGCCATAGGAACTGTGTATAACAAAAAGTCAGAGATCGAAACTTTATAACAAAGTTGTGATTTTCTCTATGAAGACTCATTTGAGCTTATTGCTATTTCACACAGTGATTAGATTATGGACAAGGCCTTGTGTACATGCAAAAACACGAGGTTGTTGAAAATTGAGGGCGCCTCCTGGGCATCTCTGAGTCAGCCTTTAATTTCGCAACCACTTGTATTAAAATACCTATAAAGTGGTTGAGGCTCATAGTGTACTCTAGGGGAGAAACACACTAACAAAATCATAATGTCACTCGATTTTCTAACGAACTCCTGCGGGGTGGCAAACCCCCTCCCCTCCAGTAAAACATGTTATAAACAAGGGCTTGGTAGACGGGGTTCAGTTAACTCGACCATAAAACCATACAAACAAAGAGGATTGCACTCTAGGGGTATAATTTACTTAAGGGACGCACCATTAGACTTCAAGGGGGGGGGTGGAAGTTTTCTAAAAAAAAACTTCCCCACCATATGAGCAAAAAAAACACTTTTCCCCACTTTCCAGTAAAATAAAAAAAATAAAAAAAATCACCCACACCTTATAAGAGAGTTGAAAAAAAACTTGCCCTGCGTTTTAAAAGGTTAATTACGGTTAGCGTAGGGCATCGCTGGTTGAGAAATGACAAACACATTGTCATTGGAATGTTGCCGACATCTTGTACTACCTATTAGTTGTGCATGCAATGAAACGGCGTGGACAAACTTTGACGTGCTTCATTCAAAATTATCCCTACACTAGTATTTTGTTTTCAGACAGTTCATAATAAGGCCTATATTATATTTTAATAATCAACTTTCAATTTGAAATAATGGGTCATCAACTATTAAAGGGGGATGGCCCGATTTAAGGATATGAAGCTTTTTATGTTAATAAGATTGGCCTTCACTCAAAACCCCATCTAAAAAGTTTCGCGTTTCAATCCGTTTTGATGCGAGCGCTAAAAACGAGATTGTAGACTTACTGTATAAAATAAATATTGTCGACAAATTCGGGCACATTTCGGTCATAACTTCCAACACCAACGTCCTTGGCCTCTAGAGTTAACAGGGTAAATGAGAAAATAGTAGCTTTCTTCTATACCAAAATGTTGACCATCCGTAAAATATGGGCTTCTGAGGAGAGGCTAATAGCGATCGGGCCATGTCCTCTAAGTACCACCCCAACCCCGCACTCGCTAAATGCATGCGGCATTGGCTGCATTTGGCCACTACAATCAGGCAAAACATAAATCAATTTGATTTTGCTTTGCAAACGGTGGTCATGCATTATAAAAAAAATAATATTGGTTTCCATATAACTGCTCTATTGTAGAAACAAACCACCAACATAGTGAACAATTAAGTATTTGAGGAAATGTGCATAATCGTCTCCCGCAATAGACATACAGCTATGACGTCTCAACTCTACACTAAGTAGCTGATTGTGAGTTTACACTAGCACAGAATAAACAAAGATCAAGAATGTTTGTGTTTGAGGTCAACATGTATTGATCATGGCGCACTTATCAAATTTAAAAATTGGGATATTCACCGAGAAAGGCTTTTTTTTTATCTCAAGTCGGAATTGAGGTTTACGCACGTATAGAAATTAAAAGAATGCAGATAAAACAGTACTGCCTGACGTTATTACACGGCTTCAAGCAAACCATTTGCCGGTTATGTTTGCATATCCATTGCCACTCACAAAACTACAAAAAATATTAATTTTGATGAATTTTTCGTGTTCGGATTAGCAAATCGTTGCTTATCCCTTAACACTTTGCATAAACAAATGTTAACCATTCAACTATATTTTAATTTGAAAGCCGTTGATCATAGCTATCAGCATTATTTCAAATTGTTTCTCTCAAATTTGAATGAAAAGTGTTGGGAAGTTCAACAATAATTTATATTTACGTACATGTGCAATGAGATGGAAAATAAACCTGGCAGTGATAATCCATAAAATTGATGGAAGCACTTGCCAACCCCCCTTAATGGACCCCAGCTGTGTTTCAAGTAACAGGGGTCAAAAATGTAAAAATGTCGGGATGTGTTGAAGCACACAATGGTGTGGTTGGTTACAGGGATTCCAAAAAGGTATAGTTACACTATCTATGGCTTAAGTTTCGGAGTAGAATAGTAAAAACTGCTTAAAATGGTGAAAAAGTAAATTTGGTGTGTTAATGTATGGAAACGCCGTTGGAAAGATTTTAATCATTCATTTGGGTGTGTGTGTGTGTGTGTGCGTGTGCGCACGTGTCGGGGTGTGTATGTGTTGTTTGTGTATGGACTTAACTTTGTGTATATATTGTAAATTAATTATAATTGGTTTGTGTGTATGTAGCATTTGTGTGTAGAATATTAGAGATTTAAATTATAATGTGGTGTTGTGTAACATTTGGCGTATATATTGCTTGTGCACACAAAAATGTAAGACTAAACGAAAATATTTACAACACAGCCCCTTGATAGCACGGCACACAAATGTAATAGTGCAATGACAACGATATAGTCAACAGCTAACACACCAGGGCGGTGGGCGAATACATCCAAGCAAAACACAATCACCAAACAAACAAACACAGGGTAATGAAATCCGCTTCGGCGCTTGTAATATTCCAAGATCAAAACCACAAGATGAGACCACACCCACACACAACATCTGAAACACGCAAACAATCTTAGTGCACACAAAATAATTAATGTTACAACACCACCATACCAACACGACAAAAACTTAATGAACCCGCTTGGATTCCAGCGACAAAAAACCACAAAGCCGAGACACACACACATTCTGAAACACTCAAACAAGTGAATGCACAACAAAGTGAATACACACAAATATGTACTTTTTTAGCCTAGGTAGGCCAGGTAAAAGAAATAATATTCACTTTTAAGATTAATTGCGGTAACCAATATGAACGCTGTTACGAAAAAAATGCTTACTACAATCTGTTACTTAACCTGGAGCAAACGCAGAGCGCATGCGCGAACCGGAATGTTAAGATCCCGGAATTGGATGTTTGGAACGTCAACAAGCGATAAAGTTCGCTTGCTAGCGAAATATCGTCAAGTTATTATTGTTGGAGCCAATGGAACGAGGGTAAAATAAACATGTTCAAAGCCATTTTTTGGAAATTCGGGCTTCAACAATAGCACAATGCTAATATTGTAACATTTTTTAAAGGTCCATGGACATGCGTTAAACATACTTATACTACCACCAAAAAATGGCTTTTATTCCCAGTATGGATTGGTATCAATGTAAAATCTGTATGAAGCAGTAATTGAGAAAACGTATATTTGATAAAAATTGGGCATATTATCATGTGTTTTGCACAAGCTTTCAAAGGAATTCCAAAACGAAAGTGATTATCGCCGGCAGCGTGACCCCTGAGTGACTCAGAGTAGCAAATACGCGTCCTGGTTGTCCATCCGTGGAACCCCATAACAAAACACGTCTCGCGCGTGGCCCAGTTTTCTTGCATGTATCGTACACTTTGACTCTCGCGGTATGGTGGTATGTTGTTGTATGGCATAATTTTTTCTGATTTGGGGCCTTAAAATACGATAATAATACGCTGTATTGTTGACGGCTGTTGTTTCGTCGTCAAGCAATGTGTCATTAAGTAACGCATGTTGTACGCTGTCCTATTGGGTCCTGCTGTTTATGACGGCACTGTGCACGTTGACGATGTGTGCGTTGAGCCCACGTGTGGAGCTTTGTTTACAAATTGCTAATCTGACGTCATTAACGGGGTCAAATCCATCCAGGCATCTTGAGACGCGTTCGAGAAAAAAGCAGAGGGCCTGTCCGTGGGGTATTTTTGTCCTTGAAATTTAACACTTTTCCATTTATACTTTAAATATCTGTGTTGCGATGTGATCAGGATACTGTTGAGGTACGAAAATGTAAGAAATAAGAAAAAAGTCTACTAGCCGTGTCAATGGACCTTTAAACGGTAAACTAGTGCAACAGTAGCCTGCAGAGAAGTTCTGGACAAAATTTGATGATGGCCGGCCGGCCGATTTGCCAGGCATGTAAAGTGCACAAGGCTGCGCTATATACGGGTAGATATGGAATTGCTGGCATACTACGGCGGACGAAAACTCCGGCCTCCTACTCCTGCTATTTACTGCTGATGATGGAATTGATAACTGATTTCGCGGGAATTCTGAGGACATATCAAAAGCCCAGGGTGGCCACCCGGGGTTGGCTAGCGTGTTTCAAGTTGACATGTGAAGGCAAGGCGCCGGCACATGATTAGCTTGTGTAGTCCAGAGAACTACATTTGCTTAGCACATCAACTTCAGTTAGAAAAAACTTTTAAGTTTTAAAGCCCGGCCCGTAGTAGGTTCGTATTCAGTCGATTGGACCTTCTGTGTGTTTTTTTTTTTTTTTATAGTTAACTAGTAATACAGCTTAATACACCAGTTTACAACAGGTAATAGTCCAATCTTGAAGTCTATTGCAATAACTATGGTAACAGGAACCGCTGGTCCTGGGATACCCACTGTGATAGCAGGCCACTAAGTAACACTGAACCAGGGGCAGGGAGGTAAATAACATTGAAAGTGGGATGGGCATGGCACACCCAGTTATTGGCCCTCCCAGTAAATTTCAGTATGCCCAACGGCCAACATGACACACCCCAGTTAATATTTGATCCACCGAGTATATTAGCTGGCTCTACTTCTAATACAGTTGAAGTGGCTCAATTCATACTAAAAATTAAAAACTAGTTCATGGATGATAATTTGTAATGTGAAAAAGACAACAATGAATTAGAATAATTTATTTAGCTATAAACTGGTGTTTTAATTGTATGATTTAAAGGTGCAACGAGAGATTTGACACATCAGGTGTCCCTAAAAAAATCGAAAGTTCTGATTTTGCCTTTTTGTAAAGCTTTCCATCAAAAACATCCCCATCTGAAAGATTAAGCTGAAATGTTTCTTGTACAAACTTGTTGAATTTCCTTTCGTATAGGAGCCAATACAAATTCAGCTATGTTTACATTTGAATATAAGCAACTGAATCACCTTTTTCTCTCTTTTAAGCATTTCTTGTACATAATACAAAGGTACACATCTATTGGATTGTTCTAATCTATGTGAAATGAGCTATTATGACGCAATATTTGTGCCTCAAAATTCCATCGTTGCACCTTTAAAAATTAATTTTCTGCCACTATAAAAAAATTATAATAAACTATCTAATTAACAAAGTTTTCTATGATTTTATGTTTTTTTTTGTTAAAATAGTAAAAATAAGTGAATATGAATACAAGAAAGACTGTTTTAGTAAAAAGGCCCCACCAAATACACTGTTATTTGGTGTATGCTGTTTGCAAACTTTCTAAATATAAATAGTGCATTTTCACTCCTTAAATTTAGAGCAAATTTCACTTTTTCAGATTGCCTACATTAATTCTAAATCTTGACTTTTAAAGAAAGAGTTAAATCAAAGGGGTGAAGTTCACTTCATTGTATAATGAATTTACCCTTTACTTTGAATTCATAGGTGAAAATAAGTGAATTTCACTCTTCATACACACACAGAACATTTTCACATGTACAATTTGATTAATTTTGATGTCAAAATATAGAACCTCAGTAACAAGTTTGTAAATTTTACCTAACACCCATTTTGCAAAACACAACTTTTGTTAAAGATTTACTTTACTAGTAAATATTTTACATAATTACTAGGTGATGTATTTCCTTACTTTCTTTAATAGTTTTACTTAACGCTCATGTAATTTTTACTTAAATGCAGGGACAAGTCCCCTTGCAAAAATAGATGGCTAAAGATAGGGCCAAAAACACAAGATATAGGGATAATATAGGATACACAGAAATTTATAGGGAAAATATAGGAATTTGTATGTATTTTTTACTTGAATGTGGGCGCTTTTCAGTTGTATATCAACAGCAATTGTATTTCATTAAGAAATATATGTGCCAACATTGAGCCTCTCTGGCTGTATATTGTCTATATTACATGTAAAAATAGTTGCCTGTTTTCACAGATTGGTCCAAATTATTGCCTTTCAGAGGCCTAAATGTTTCATTAAAAGAGCTTTTAAGGGTGCTTGTCCTCTAGTACCCACACCCACACCCGCATCACTAAAATGCATGCGCATGTGCGCATTTTGGCCACTACTCGGCAACACTAAATATTTGATTTTGCTTCTGCAAAACGGTTGGTCATCATTATAAAAAATAATATTGTTTTCCATATATGTTCTATTGTAGAAACAAACCACCAAAATAGGACAATTAATTTTGAGAAATGTGGCCCTATCGTCTCCCGCAATAGACTACGCTATGACGTCTCAAACCTACACTAATTAGCTGATTGTGGTTTACACTAGCACGAATAAACAAAGATCATAATGTTTGTGTTTTGAGGTCAACCTGTATGATCATGGCGCACTTCTCACATTTAAAATCTGGGATATTCACCGAGTAAATGCTTGTTTTTTATCTCAAGCGGATTTTGATACGCACTAAGAAATTAAGAATCAGATAAAAAGTACTGCTTGTCTTTTATACACGATTTCAAGCCCACCATTTGCAGGTTATGTTGCCTATCCTGCCACTCACAAAAATACAAAATTAATTTTGATGAATTTTTCGATTTTCGGAGTAGCAAATCGCTGCTTATCCTTTACCCGTTGCATAACAAATGTTAAGCCATCAACTATATTTTACTTTTTAAAGCCGTTGATCATAGCTATAACATTATTTCAAATTGTTCCTCTCAATTTGCATGGGAAAAGTGTTTTTGAAAGTTTTACAATATTTATCTTTACTGTCATGTGCCATGAGATGGAAGAAACCTGGCATTGATAATCCATACAATTGATGGAAGCACTTGCCACCCCCTTATGGACCCCAGCTTGTGTTTCAA
>JAMKCH010040736.1:0-12511 GCA_023653785.1 Ophioderma brevispina | reverse complement strand
TTCAATTACACACAGGCTCGGAGCAATTGACTGTTTAGTTGAAACTGGCACAGGTTCCACCTCTTAGTTCGTCTGTTCTTAAATTACTAGGTAACATTGGACATGGGTATGATTGCTTGTGGTAAACAAAGTCTCCTTGGAAACACAGCATGGAGAGAGAGCAATTTCAGACGTCCAGAAAAATGCTTGGGTTGATGCAGATGATGTGCACTGCCCGTTTTCTTAGATACAGAGTTCTCAGATCCATCAGATTCTAGACTGTGAATATTTATTGAGTGAATTCTGAAGGGTGAACACTTAAGAAGACTAAAAACGCCCAAGTCCAAAGGTGTCCGATGTGTTCTCAGCGACTCCGACGAAAAATTGACTTTTTTATTTTTACTTCTGAGGCAGCAAAAATGAAGGTATATTTCGGTTGTAATCATTTAATTAGCTTTCTTAATTTGTTCACATATTTTAAGGACCTGAAGTATTTATCACAGAAAAACCGTTAAAAGAACACACTCAGGTGTTAAAAAGGGGTGTCACACTTTAGGCGTTCTGAAAAATTACAGTGTAGAGGTCCTTCATATATGGATGATGTCCAAGGTCATGGACCAAGGTTCAAAGGTCATCTGAGCTCATGTTCCTTACTGCCATCTTGCCAGGAGGATCACACAAGTTTACTTGTGTTTTTTTCAGATTAGAAACTTGATTAAAAGTTTATCTTTCAATTTTTGGTGGGCCCTTGCTTAAACTACTCTGTAGGTCCCAATTTTTAAAATTTTTTTTTTTTACTTTGCTTTTTTCCAATTGTGGTGTTTTTTTTGTTTTTTTGTTTACTTAATTTTTCCCCCCAGTAGAGGAAAGAGAAATGATAAAAAAATAGCTGAGGGTCGAGGGGCGCGTAACTACTAACCGTCAATATCTATGCTAACCGTTGAGAATTTCACCTTATCAGGGGGGGTTAGGACATGCAAACCTAGTAACAGCAACAGCAAATTCAAAACGGCATCAACTTCCGGGTGCTAGTCTGTTTCAAAGATTAACTTGTAGGAGGGCGCTCTTATGCATACCGGACGTTACACACCAGACTGACTTAAAGACTAGGCTGGTCACGAATATTTAAATCTAAATGAAGTTATTGGAAAGTACCACTATTTGCTAGCGGGTTAATCCAATAAAACCCGCGATTTGAAGCCAATAATTTTTTTCTATTTATCCTGATATTACTAAGATCTTTTGAACACAGGGTTTAACAGATGATTTTTTAATTGTCCGCAAACCAAGACTGCCATGTAAATGCACATATCAGTTCCACAAATTACCGTTTGTGGTGAAATCCCCATGCCCAAAATTGAGGCAGATCGTTGTCTA
Organism: Ophioderma brevispina; assembly: GCA_023653785.1. Lineage (NCBI taxonomy): Eukaryota > Metazoa > Echinodermata > Ophiuroidea > Amphilepidida > Ophiodermatidae > Ophioderma > Ophioderma brevispina. The sequence goes on along the minus strand of JAMKCH010040736.1, from coordinate 11,155 downwards.
CCCCCTTGACTTTAATTCATGCAGGTCAATGAGGGCGCGATAACTACTCCCCGTTAATTTCACTTCACCCTACCAGCAATTTGACTACTTACTTTCACTTTGGGGTCGAGATTTGTCAGAGGGGTTTCTTGGCGAGTTCCATCCAAAACTTGGCGGACCCTATATGAAGTAGGATGTCGCGTTTGAACAACAATTGACCAAGGCTAACCAGGATTGCGGGGCTTTGTATCTGGCGGGTTATCTCTGTGATAGATATTCATGAGACTCGTTGTCCCGTGTGGCTATGCAGCCACACGAAGTGCAACGCATTTTGAGTTGTTGAAAAAGAAATTCCAAACATAATTTTTTATTGAGATGCAATCATAATTTGATCGGGGATTCAATCTGAATAAGTACATATTCCTTGTATGTGCGAGATTAGAACTTTATATGGACTTGTATTAAGCGAAGCAATCGTGAAATTAATCCAGCAAGTGTGAACGGCATGTTGCCGTAAAACTGGCCGCTGCGCGTTACTTCTCAGCATGGAATCATATTTCATTGATGACGCATTGCTGTTTGTTGATGAGATCATGGTGGTGTAGGAGGGGGGATGTGCTGATATTGTCAAAAAACCTGAATGTTACGGCATCATGTAAAGTTTACGGGAATTCCAATTGGAACACTTATAAAGCAATTTACGTAAGTTTTTCTAACATCAAACCACCTCAAAAACCACAACGCAATGTGCTCTCCACGGCAGCTTACACGTGGACCCTCTGCATGTCATGATTCACACCCGCCCGGCACGGCCGTTTGCTCTGCAAAAACAGACTACACGTGCTAGCCAAGTATCTGGCGGCATGGTACCCATCCTACTACTACTCTATCTGCTCGAAAAAACAGCGGAAACAGTCACAAATTCCACAGATTCAGTCACAAAACTCCACAGATTATTAGTTGCACTGATTCCATGATCGGAAACTCCCCAAAATTCCAATCAGGTTATTTTGCATGCAATATTAAGCGCCATTTGATGAAGATAGATCGATTTGCAAGAAGAAGGACTCATTTTACGATATGTAAAGGTAGAGAAACTTGCACTATTAAAATAAAAATCACAAGAAAAGTAAATGAATTCGGTAAGATATTAATCAACTGAATGTTTTATATCGAAGTGAACTAGCAGTCAGCAAAGATCTGAATATTTTCAAAGAAAAAAAAATACAATATTTCGTCCGATTTTATGCATCCCTTCAACAATTTTGACGAGTCCTATTCTTTGTATATCTGAGGATTGAAATCTTACTATTCGAATCCACCAGAATGCAGATTACCTGACAGCGCTGAAAATACATAGTCGATTTGTTTTCCGAGGGAGTGGTCACTGAACTTGCGCGGTCACAACCTAGCGGATCATAAGGGAGTCACTATTGAATGATTTAATATGTCGTATAAAAGGCAGGTGTGTATATATTTAACAGGCACTATCTTACATGAAGGTCCTACTGATGAGCGTATAGTTTGTGTGTTATAATGCATTATCATAGGGATCTAGGCCTAATTAAGCTTAGATACGGCGGTGAATTGCGACACGATATTAGAAATAGAAGAAAAATGGACTAATAATATATAGATAATGATGATTAATCCTGGGTTAAATAAGATGGACAGCACACAAAAATAAATTTTAAAAAAATGCAAAAAATCGACATGGCATAGTATTAGTGGCGCCAGCATAGCTGGCAGCAGAACGGCTTGTAATCGTGTGTGTGTGGCTGTTTGGGGTTGTTTTATGTATGGGTCACAATGTTAAGTTTTTATGGAATGGCCCACACCTTAATTTTTAATTTTAGCGGAGCGCGAAAGCAGAGAACCGCAAAATAAGTTATATTAGAATTTATGGCAAATTCATGCATGAATTTGTTGTTATAATGAATCATGCACAGATATTTGCACAATGATTTCCGGCCTTTCAAATCAGGGGGGCAGGACACCAATTAGTTAATAATGCACTAAAGTTGGGGGAGGGTTATTTTGGGTGCCTGTAGAACATATAGGAAATATCCGCTAAAAGTTTGTTTTTTGGGGTGACATTTTCTTTTAAACAAGGATACGCCAGTGCGGCAAATTTGGCAACAGTGAAAGAAGAAGAAATTTTAAGGTGGATTTATTGGCGTCACAGGTGAGCACAAATAGTTTTAGTAAAAACCTGATATTTTGAATTTCGCGCGTTTTCCAAAATCCCTCGCAAATAGCAAAGCAATTCAAAATTTCGCCGTTGCCTACTCTCCTTCTACTACAGGTTTACAACACATCGCACACATTCAACAAAGTACGAGCAATACGATCGTTGGTATTTCAGCTGTTGTACAGAGATGGAATTCCAATTTGACGACACGGGCTATTGTGGATCAGAGTTCATGCACGTTTGTTTATAGCGAAGCCCGGGGCCTATGAGAGTAAGTACATAGGATTATGCGGGTTTTTCGATGCAAAAACCTGTCGGGGAAAAAAAGTTTTAAAATACTGCACTTACCGACCTCCATTGGTATATTCCGATTCCCTGGGTGTTATTATCACGAATATATAATTATTAGGACAAAATAAAGCAATAATGAGGTATTATGAAACAGTTTTCTACAAGTTTTTGATGTTGTTGTAGAATTGTAATAAAGGCAAATTTTAGTTATACTCATGCCTTCAATTTTTCGTTCTTTTTGCGCCAGTTATTTAGGCCAAAAACATCCTCGTTAAGTACACTGACATAACTGCACATCCGTTACATAAGAATCAGTGACATTGGGAATGGATTGTAATTCCAAGGTGAGTAAATGCCAGTTTTAAAAATGAGAATGACCCCGTCAGAGCTTGTTTAATGCTCTGACCTAGTACACGACCACAACCCAATTATGGAGTGCGGCAGAGGTTGTTGACGGCGACACTGTGACAGTGGGATGACTGGGGGCATGGGCATGGAATGTAGAGAATTCGATTCAAAGGTTCTCCCGTTGCCGGCCAGAGCTACCCAAAGCAAGTTTCAATCTACGATCAAGAAAAATTGCAAGAATTCTCGATACTTGGACTAAAAATGACAGTAAAATATAAGCTGGCGGAGGCTGCCCACCAGCGTTGTATTGTGTGTGTGTGTGGAAGTGGGCCATTGATGAGGCTAGCCCGAGGAGTTGCTCACTCCATCATCAGCTAGCTACGATATCCAGGTGATTGGCGTTAGGAGAACACGGGCAATGTAATTTTAATAGTATGGAATTGCAATACGTGGTTTACAAACTGTGTGATGAAATTTATTGTTCGCCACATTACACAATCATTGTCATTGAGTTGCAATGCATGGCAGGGCGTGTGGGTGTGTACAAGACCCCAGTCAGTGACATGACAGTGTAGTGGCCTTGCTTGCCATCCATGATAAATACGGTCGTAACATGGCATTGACATGTCAATGCATCTTGCTTGTAATATGTTTCTTAATGATTGCTGCACTGCCATGAATATTTGTAGGAACTTGGGAGAGTAATGTGTGTTTTAAACTTTTTTCATTGAGAATTTAATACCCATTTGTGCATTAAAAAGGACTGGGCTGCACGATATCAAACCATTCACGCGGGCTGGCACTGGTGTCCCACGAGCTGTTAGAAACGAATGCGCAAAAGTTCAGGATAGGATGTGTGGTGTTGACCCGTGCTCGTTCTCAACACCGTACTAATCGAAATACGTTCCCACCCCGTTTTCAAATTAAACTTAACAGTATTCTTTCAATACCGTTTTAGCTGGCCGACCGGCCATATCTGAGGGAATGAAAAGACGTGCAGCTTTTAAATTATACATCTATCGAAAGCAAAACCTAATTATTTTTTTAAGTATTCCTCCTTTGATGTGACAAATGATAGGTTCACAATTTTGTGGAGCAATTTCAAAAGACTGCAATTAGTACCAAAAGCACATTTGATGCTCTTTATTTGAAGACACTTTATCTATAATCTACACACAGCTCCTGTTTTAGTTGCATCTGTTTGAAAAAGACTCCTGTGGCATCTTTGACGCTCAATTGGATTTATTTGTTGACAGGAGGAAAGAAGATATGGTCGTTTGCTTTGCTACTATCTCCCAAGTTTATCATGGAATGAGAGCTCATAAGGGGCTAAATTAGCCTCATCCACCGACTTAAAAAACTTCTTCTATTTGAGATTTTATATCATCTGAACCATGGGCTAAGTATAGTATGTGAGCCAAATCCTCTACTTCAGAAAGAAAATTTTACATTGTATTTTAAAGTGTGCTTATTCCATTAGGCACATGATAGTAAAGCCGGTACAAAGTGTACAATTGTATCAACATTTTGAAAAACCCTTTTCTTGACAGATATCTAATGAACCATAAGATCAACAAACAAAATGCAATCTTCAAAGAAGTTTTAACACCAAAGAGCCAATGGACTTTTTGACACAGGCCTTTGGAAGTAATTTTTTCTGGATTTATTACAAAAGTACATTAATTACTTACAGATGGTTCGGAGGGTGTGTTGTTTTCCCTTACGTGTATAGAATAGGAATAAAGTGTGAGAATTTTGATTATAAGAATAAAATGAAAATCAAACCGAAAAGAGGGACAAATCATTAACCCGAGTTGATTTTATTGAGGGACCAGGGCTTCTTGAGATGTGTATCCAAGGTTTCTACATTCAGTTTGTTATTGAGAAATGGATTCTGATTTTCAATTGCCCACTTTTTGTGCAGAAAGTGTTATTGTTACAGTACACCTATTGTGATGATGTATTATTATACCTGCCCTTTTGTGCAAACTATAATACATGTCCCAGACATAATATAAATACTTTTTCAATACAACTCAAACTTCAAAAAGATATTTTAACTTCAAAATGAAGGAAAGGAAAATAGGGTTTTTTAAATTTAAATCTCTCTTCTACTTTACACTGACCAGGGTTAGTCCTTCATGAGTGGACCTTTTTTTCTTTCAACCTGAAAGTTGAAAATAGCAGGTGAAAAACTTCCTTGTGGATGGGTCAGAAGAACGGTCCATCCACAAGGAATTGTCTCACCCATTACAGCAAACCTTTAGAGTATATTGAGAGGAAAAAGGGTAGACGTTTCTATAATGCGCTCTATAATGCGCTCTATAATGTTGTGCAGTAGTGCTTGACGGAATGAATGGCAATACCTCATTTGCATCAATGGGACTTCTATATGAAACGTCTACCGGAAAAAGGTCCACTTGTGAGGGACTAACTGGGGGGGCACTCACGTATGAAATGGATATGGGTGTAAAAAGGCTTGCGCTTCCAAACCCAGCTAGGGGCATTCGGTGATAGAGGACTAAAAAAAATAGGGGTCTTTGGGTGAGAGACGGCCAAATTGCCTCAAAAATAGGGGTTTTCCGATTGACAAATTTGCAAATTTTTCCAAAATAGCGTCTTTTGATGAGATTTTTGCAAAATTTTCTAAAAAATAGGTCTTGGGTGAGAATTTTCAAATTTTCCCCAAAAAATAGGGGTCTTTGGGTGACAGTGGTCCTTCAAAAGTGATAGTAATGTTTTAAAAAAATAGCACTACCACAGTGGTAGTGATATTTTTTTTAAATGGGGTTTTGGGTGATAAGGATGCTGAAAAAAGGGGTCTTAACAGCCTTACATATGTATCACCTCCAAAGATGGAGGTGCCCCCTGCTTCCCCCACCATAGTTTAAACCCAGGTCTAAAGTGGGACTCCTTATCAAAATAGCACTCTGCACGCACTGCATTACCAGGTAAAGGATTGTTGTTGAGTCTGATCAGTGTGTTGTGTGTGTGACCCAAGACATTGACCTGTAACAACGTAACCTGCTTGTGGTGTTTCCTCTCTGACTGTGTGAGCTGCCTTATGGGCTGTGGTATGATACAGAACAGTACAAAAACTGCAGCTAGTATAGTCAGTATTGTGTCATCCTTATGTTCATCATTAGGGCTGTATGCCTGCGGCTATCATTAGCGCGAGTTATGTGTGACAGACAACGTTGTTTTGAGAGGTCTTAAGATGATCATGGTGTTTTCCTACCACCAGGGAAGTTGTTCAACCATTCCATTGCTACTTCTTAAAGGTGGTATGTTGATGTCTGGGCCTTTCGATGGAGGAGGAAGCCTGCTTAGAAGGGGAGTTCTTCTGTTCCGTACCTCTGACTTAAATGGAATGTAGCCTGTAGGCCTACATTGTTGAATCGATAGATCAATGAAATGTGGTGTTTTTTTTGAGAAGGATTAAAGCTTTCTGCTGAATTGTCATCCTTGGAGGAGCCATTAAATGAATAGTTGATGAAGATTGTAATTGGGAACTTGGCTGAAATATCAGTTTTTCATATTGAGAAAGTCTTTGCCTTGCTTCTAAGTACAGTAACAGGTGCATCAATGATCAAACTCCTTGACTTACTTCAGCATATGCCGGCAGCTGGTTAGTAATGATTCAAATGTTCTTAGGCTTTGACATGACATTTGTGTTGGGTGCTATTTGTTGTATATGCTCGGAGGCAATTCCAACTCAAAAATAACTCGGATGGTTGTGTTAACCTGTACATTTCCTTATTCCCACCTTGGTTTGTTTTGACCTCAACCCGAACTGGAATAACATGTGTTGAAGCTACCTTAAAGGTCCATGGACATGCGTTAAACATGCTTATAAGACCACCAAAAAATGGCTTGATCAAGTATGTATTGTATCAATGTAAATCTGCATTGAATAAGTAATTGAAAACCGTAGATTTGATAAAAATTGGGCATAAATCATGTGTTTCAGAAAGCTTTCAAAGAAATTCCAAAACGAAAGTGATTATCGCGCTTGCAGCATGACCTGAAGTGACGTCAGACAGAATAGCAAATTCGCGTCATGTCGGTCACGCGTGGATTGGAACCCCATAACAATAACCCGCTCGCGCGTGGCCCAAGTTTCTTGCATGTATACGTACACAGACTTCTCGCGGTTATGGGTGGGCTGGTATGTGTTGTATGGGCAAATTTTTCTGATTTGGTGCCTTTAAATTACGATAATAATACGCTGTATGTTGAAGGTGTTTTTTCGTCGTCAAGCAATTGTGCCGGAAGTAAAGCATGGTGTCGAGTCGATGTCCTGCTGTTATGCACGGCATTTGCACGTGTGACGATGTGTGCGGTTAGCCTACATATGTGAGCTTGTTATTTAAAACTTGTTACTCTGACGTTATTAACGGGGTCAAATCCACCTCCAGCATCTTGCTACGCGTTCGCGAAAAAACCAGCAGAAGGGCCTGTCCGTGGGGTATTTTTGTCCTTGAAATTTAACACTTACGAATGTTTACTTTTAAAAATCTGTGTTGCGATGTGATCAGGATATGTTGAGGTTACGAAAATGTTAAGAAATTAGAAAAGTTCACTCAGCCGTGTCCATGGACCTTAAGGTGGGCTAGAGGTAATAAATGTGGGAGCATAAAAATATTATAGCTGAGTGAAAACACACTACATTAAATGTTATGTTGGTGTATCCCTGCCCAGGGTACGTGTAGATATGGTGAATCAGATTCATGCTCTTGTATGTAGGCAGGTGAAGGTGAATACAAGGAGAGGTGCAACTAGGGAAATTATGTTTCTGCCAATGTTGCTGCAGAGTCATCAGTGGTGGAAAACTTGGGAAACAACTGGTTTTTTTTTGTATATTCATGTTTGGCATCCACAATCACCCAGCTGCTTTAAATGTGTTTTTAAAAAAACAAAAAAACCGAAAAAGGAAAAAAAATAGCAAAATTGGTTTATCTTCATGTAATGTTGTGCATGAATAAACTGGGACTAGGGCAGTAGCAGTGTAGGGTAAGAGTTAGGTTACATTGATTGTGCTTCTAAATGGTGCAATATTACTAAATGTTGACTAAGTTAGCTAAGTTAGCTGCAAAACCCCTGTGAATTGTTAGTTTTGTTCGTTACTTTATCTCTTCCCAAATTCCTCCAGTCAATTCAACAATTTTTTTAGTAAATTTACTCAGGGGTCCAGGCAGGAAATAATGACCTACCATTACTTTAAAGTATATTGAAAAACAAGCTTAGTATGTCTTGTTATAATTGATTGAATGATTTTTGAACATAACAGGGGTTAGAATTACCATGGGAAAAAAAATGTCCCACATACAGTAACAGTGTGATTGATGAATCAAATGGTGTGGTATGATAAGGAGTAAGGGGAGATTTTCATTGTTAACAGCTTAACTTAGTTGGACACTCACATATGAAATGGATACTGCTCTAAGATGGTACTTTCAAACTCAGCCAGGGGCCAGGGGGCTTAGGTGACGCGACAAAGGACGGGGTCTTTGGGTGAGAAGAAGAAACGACCAATTGCCCTACTATGAGTTATTTATGGTGACAAAGTAGTAATTTTGCAAGAAAATGGGGTTTCTTGGTCTTTGGGTGAATTTGTTTTTGCAAATTTTCTAAAAGTAGAGCTTTTGAATAAAATGTCAAAATGTTCCCCAAATGGGCGTCTGGGTGATAGTAGTATAATTTCAAAAAAGTATTGGGTCATGCTGAAAAATGGGTGTGCATTAACAGCCTTACCATGTATGCTCCCCTCCCAATGGGAGTGCTCAGAAGGACAACCTTTATTGCATTTACAAACACTTAAAGGTGGTGTTCCCAATTTATGTCTATTGTGTTTCTCTTCTTGATATTATAAAGAGTCTGGCACTTGACATGCCCCATCATGGACTATGGGAACACCACTTGCGGTTTTGAGGAACACGCAACCTTTAAGAAACATATTTCTTGCCATATCCAAAGCGACAGACCCCAAAGTGCATCTCAAAAAAAGTGCACTGGAAACACCTGGATGCTTAACTTTTAAAATATTGCCCGGATTTAAATGTTAACCCACCGTCACAAGCAGTCGTTAATTACCACTATGTGTGGTTTTTGTGTCGCTTCATTAAAAATTTTCGACAATTCTATTCATTCTGAGAGTGTATGTTACTCCACGACTTTTATGTGAGTGGATTGAGACAAATTTTACATAGCCTAACCTGAAGCTTGATTGAATTTTGCAGATTTAACGTTCTTTGATATGAGGTGAACAAGAACCTTATTGATATTACCTTAAAGAAACATAGGGCATGGCATGTATGAGAGTGCGTTTGAAAGCGAAAGTGAATGTGGGTTAGATTGATGGACTAGTGACAAAAGCATCAAAATATGTCATACAGGCCAAAAGACACTGTCCTTTTAAAATCTAGCAAATTCTGCACCTTTGCAAATTCTGGACAAACCTGATGATCTTCAACAGACTGGTTCTCCGATTAAGTCAAAAGGATCATGATTTAAATTTATTTCAAAATTGATGTTACCAAAATTTTACGCTTTAATCTTCACAACAATGAACATTGCACTTAGTCTTAGAATGTATATCTACTCCACTATATCTTCTGCTTTTAAATTTCGGTGTCAACACATCTCCTCTAAATTAAATCATACCCTTGACAATAGCACAAATGACACCAATAAAAAGATTAAGACTATAACAGCTGGTATCTTCAAATGGAAATTATTTTGAGGTCTAAGCAGCCCAAAATTATCCCAAGTACCATATTAATTTTCAATCCTGACCTGAACAGACACAGTAAATGGAGCCAACAAGAATAAAATGCTGCTAATTTACTATACATTACAGCCAATCTCAGTGTGATATTCAATGCTATGGAGATAATGAACTAGGAAAAATGAAGCTTTTAATTAATTGTTGATGGTAACACTCGGTTATGAGATGAATGAAAAAAACTGGTTGCAGATTTTTAAGTTTCGCTCCATTTCGGTGAACCGTAACAAAACTTCTGGTTGCTGTGGCATGGTATAGGTGATAGTGGTTCTCTGCATCCTACTGCAGAGTCCGCTATAAGTTTGTCTAGAAATTTTACTGTGGTGGAAAAATTGGTTCAAGTCATAGAACCTTTTATCTCCAAGTACAAGTTTGGTAAAAAATCTGTTCTTTCAGTGGACAGGTTTAGTGTGCAACAACATGAATATGAGACAATTTTGGGGTTAGGCCTATATAAGATATAAAGACACCTCAGTGATTTGCTAAATCAGCAATCGAAAAAATCATCAAAAATCAGATTTTTGCTCATGTATGTAAACAAGTACAGGTATCAACTACCCTGCAAATGAATAAGACCAGAAGCAACCGAATAATCGGAGAATTGTAGTATTATTGTCCGAACGGGACAACTTACTAAACACGTAATGAAATGGAGAATCGTTATCTTGGAACCTGTACCGGTTCTTCCTTTTCTGTCAATTCTACGGGAAAAAGGTAATTATGAGATTCTACAGACATTACAATATACAATACAAACGGGCATTTGATATAGCGCCTTCTCCAAAAAAAAAGGGCAAAGCGCTTTACAAAATAGAGAGTAAATTACTATTTAGCCTAAAACATGCTTCATAACTTCATACATATACCTATTGAGTACTATGATAGTACTAACATCAAACCTAAAAATAAAAAAAAGAAAACAGCTGCATAATTAATATCATGTGAGGCAAATTAACAAAAAAACACATTTAAGCACACAATCAACCTTTAGGAAATAGATTGAAATTTTAGAGCTTCTTAAAAAGTAAACAATGGACCTTGGAGAAGTGGCGGCGAAAAGAAGTAGGCAAGAGTTGCCTAGGCTAGGGGCCGCATGCTGAAAGCCCTGTCCCAATGACCTTTTGTGCGGGAAACAGTGAGGAGTGTCTTGTCATCTTGCGAACGCCATCATGGCCGCCAGGAATATACAACGAGAGGTATGGCTTCACTTTGAAGCTATTCCTGCAAATTTCAATATTTTGACAAATCCTGAGGGTAGTGTCTTTAAGCAGTCATGCATGCAACTAGGATTGGTTGGTTGGTTGTAATTGGGGCCGACCGATAATTGATTCTTTAATTAATATGATCAAAATAGGAATTATCTATATTAAACAAAAACTGAATATAAATGAGAAATAAAAGACAAGATTGTTGTCTAGCCTATCCAATTATTGCCATATTGGACGAGCAGTTCAATAATTTCATCGTAATCTGCACTTGGCATCAAAATAGGGACGACCCATCCAATTATTAGATATGCAAACAACAAAAATCCTATCTTTTATCTCTAAGTATAAGTTGAG
>JAMKCH010040735.1:0-49763 GCA_023653785.1 Ophioderma brevispina | reverse complement strand
AGATATTGACTTATGACCTTGTGGCAATACAGAACAATGTATTTTCTTAATAATAAGAAATTACACATTATGCTCTACAGGTCCCAGGAAATGCAAATGAATTAAAAGTGTTTGTTCCAATTCTAACAAAGGTGGGGAAAAGAAAAGCATTCAATATTGGGTTGGTGATGACATTCATAGTGACTATTGTTTTTCAGAGCGTAATAGAAACATTCCAGGTGACTGTTGTAAATCTATTCAGACATGACTGAAAATTTCAATAGTTTCAGTAAATGATCCGTCATGGTGTGTATTCTTTTTTCGGCCCTGTTTATTGGATGGAAATGTCCCATAAAGATTGGAGTAGGTTTATCATCTCACTTCCTGGACTTTTATGCCTGATCATCAGTGGTAAATCTAAAACTTTAGCTTCAGATCCTATCAGGTGAGAGGGTTAAATTTCACTTTTTACAGTCCTGTATTCAAATACCCCCCAATTTATCTTGGTTCACCATATCTCAGGACAACATAACTGTAGTATGTCTTCAGTAGTTCCAGTGCATCTTGCTGAGTCTCATCAACCAGTTTGGTTCTCTGCACACTAGCTTAAGCAGAGCCAAATATCCATGCAATACAGGACCAAGAAGCTTGCTCTTGTAGTGCCTACGATGGCTTCAACCTCAGGAAAGGAAGAGAGCGTTCGGCAAATGCAACAAGACACATGGTTATGCTTGGGAAAGAATAAGTTGTATTTTATTTGTAGTTTTTTACCATTTCGTGCTCTTTTCCCCATATGGAATAGGTATATGACAACTTCTTATGTTATCACAATGCTGGCTGCAGCATCCTCAAAAATACAAACAGTTAGTAGATAAAAAAAAACTTGAATCACATGATATTGCTTGTTGTCTAGTGTATGCTTTCCTTATATGAACTATGGTGTGAAATCAATTGGTTTAGTTCATGAACACACTTGCTACAAAGCCACAAGCCACTATAGTGGTATACGCAAATGACTCTGGGGTGCAAATACACCTTAACCTCTTAAGCAAGGCCTTAGAGCACTGAGGGAATTCATTGCTAATTCTCATGTTTATAATTAAATTGCTAATTAGGGAGAAATGACCACAATATTCGGCTTTCATGTGCCAGGTCACTGTCGCATGTTGGCATTTATGTAACTCAGGAAAAGCACACAATTTGAATGAGGAAATAAAAACAAACTCTACAGGCCACTACCCATTTTCCTATTTTGTGCTATTCGTTATGATAGAATTTCAATTTTAACAGTGAGTATATCTTACTGGTGAGCATCTTGGGGCATACCTTGGGACAAGTCAGAGCTGAGAGTAGTCTCCTCCAAAGCTGACAGAATCTCAATCTCCTGTGAGCATAAAGACATAATGCATTGCATGAGACCATCAAAAGAATAACCTCACTTGATTCTTGAGAATGTCTAATGCCACCATGGTTGTCTGTCTTTTTCACTGCAGATATTACCACATTAAACTTAAAAAAAACTAAATGCTGTAAGTGTTCTTGCTTTGTAAACAAGAGGATAACAAAACAAAACCGCTGGGTCAAAATTCAATTTCCAGGTATTAAAGATTAAATATGATGCCAATGTACCTTGTCAGCACTGTGCCCATATGGCAGAACACCTTAGCAGCCAAGTAGAGCTTCCAGTGCGGGGCCTTAGTGAGGCGCTGGTATAAGGCCAAGAATTCTGAGGCGCTTTCACCAAGGGGGACCCAACTTCATCCAAGTAGCTAGTCAGAAGGTCTAAATCTGCTGGCGTCTGCTTGACACCTGTAGAAATGACATGATGAAACACATTTAGTAATGTTTAAAGTATCGTCTATGTCAAGTGATGCATGGAATGTATCACAGGCTTCCTTCATTATCCACCCTCTATGGTTAAGTTTTCTGCGAATTACAACAGGCATGGAATCCAGAAATATGTTCACTTAAATTCCGTATCTTGAATGGACGATGAAGTAATCATTCACAGATTTTAAGTTATTGGATGCTGGGACATTGCAAGGGCCCGTATGCCATTGTTCGCATTTCAGAATAGAATTAAACATCCTAGTCATAGCACCAGTATCGCTAAAAAACACCCCAAACAGAAAATCATTTGCACTCAATTTGTTCAAGAGAAAACAAAATGCCTCCAAGACACATGCAAAATCTTCTGTCAATAGATGCACTAAAAAGAAAGCAGATGCTATCCTTTTTCATTCACAAAAAGTGTATGTGAAATTAACTAGCCTATATAAAGGTCATGGAGAGTTTCTCTTAACTTAAATGTGTAAGTCTTAAAAAAAAACCATTATGCAGGAGGTACAAAGTACAGTAGAACCTACCTGGCACAGGACTCTACAATAGACGGCGACCTGTCTTGCCTGACGAGATGAGGCAGAGAAAAGCACACGTCTCAGCCAAGTACTACCTCCAAGATGTAGACTATCAGGTACTTCTTCATCTCCAGCCTTCCATTTCCGTCATCCTTCTCATCAGATACTTGCCACGTATGTCCTCATTGTTCTTCTTCTCAGATGGCCTTCGCGTTGTGTGGCTGTATGAGCTGCAGTAACATCACCAACAATTACAAACATTTTGGAATCAACGTTATTTTGAATGTTTTGATTATTGTAATGATATGAACTTATGATAAGAATAGGTCAACTAAAGATTGTTTTTGTGGACAGAATAGGCTAGTGACCACTAACTATAGAACTGACTGCATGTATGCCCATACACTAACTTATACATGCATCCCAAGACATACACACACAGAAATTGTGTATTATAAGAATATAATTTTATGTTTTGCCCATTACATTCTAATCGGATGGGCGTAGGCAATCTTTTTGAGAAGTAGATGCTGTAGAGTGAAATAAAAATATTAAACTACTCATCATTTGACATCAATATTGGATAGGCCAAACCAAAAATTCTTCTTTCATTCTCCTTTAATTAGGATTGTTTTTTCACATCACTGAAAATATTTCCTATTTCAATAGTTTAATTAAAAAGATGAAACCCCCCACCATCACATAGGGCTCATCAACCCTTGCACAATATTTAAGGATATGCAAAACAAAAATCTTTCATCTCATTAATTAGGATCTTTTTCAATCACTGAAAGGTTTTTCCTATTTCAATTACTACTTTAAATATAAGACAACAACCACCACCACAACCAGGTCATCAACACTTGCCAAAAAATACAATTTCCTAATCATTCGATACGGAGTAGCTTACAGCAATTTAGCATTGTGTGTATGTACACACAATCCAACCACTAAACTAGAATTTTCGCGGTTCTCGCTTTCGCGCACGTGGCCGCGAATCTCGCTAATTCAAAGAATTAAGCCTGTTGGGCCGCCCATGACTTTGACCCTGGCACGGAAACCTTTGATCTCATCGAACATATGATGGATTCTGCATGGTGCACCTATGACAAAAAGTTTGGTTCCAATTGAACTTCAGTTTTCAATTTAATCAATTTACATATTTTAGCCCTTTTTCAACTTGGACCTCACATGACCTTTGACCTTTCCATAACGTGACCTTTCAACGGACCTTTGACCTTATCACCATATGAGGGATCCCTTTTGCCCCTATGACAGAAGTTTGGTTCCAATTAAGTTAAAACTTTTCATTGAGGTCAATTTAAAAAAAAACTTAACAATTTTTGACACACAGCATCCATACAAACACACACACTACACACATACATACACACTCACAACATATTGCTATGTCCTGCCAGCTAAAGCTGCGGCCCACAATAAGAATACCCGTGTTCATGTAGGAACGATGGTACTAATTTAAATTTGGTCTCATATTGAGATTAGCCAACTGCAATGTAATGCAAGTTGTATAGAATAAAAATCCCACTGATGAAAAGAACATCTATTCTGTATTGAAGCTGCAATTCTAAATTATCTCATAATGGAACAGCTGAGCTGATACCAATGACATTGCTCTTCATAATTTTTTGGTATCAACTTTCTGACCATCGATGCAGGTACTTTAGTAGTTTTGGGGTTTTTTGTCTGTGTAATTGATGTATTTTTTGTTTATATATGTTTGTGTGCTTATTGGATTTTATGTTTCATGTAGCAACCTTATTAAGTGCTTGTTCCGATAGTCTTTGGAACCCCCCGATTTGAAGCGGAATGCCGTATTTTTCTCATGGGCGTCCTGAAATTTCAGCTTTCAAATCCCACTGACTGAAAAAGAACATCTATTCTTGTATTGAAGCTGCAATTCTAAATTATTCATGTGTGAAGAATGGACTATCTAAATTGTCCCATATTGGATAGCCCAACCTGCAATGGTATAGCAAGTTTATAGAATAAATCCCACTGATGAACAAGAACATCTATTCTTGTATTGGAAGCTTGCAATTCTAATTGATCTCATAATGGAAAAAAATCTGTAAACTAAAACAAATAAAAAAATTAAAAAAATTTTGGTATCAACATTTCCTGACATCGATGCAGGTACTGAGTTAGTTTTGGGGTTTTTTTTCTGTGTAATTGGAATGTATTGTTTTGTTTATATATGTGTGTGTGCTTTGTGGATTTTATTTTTCATGTAAGCAACCATTATTAAGGTGCTTGTTCGATAGTCTTTGGGAAGCCCCCCTATTAAAAGCGGAAAATAGCCGTATTTTTCTCATTGTCGGCCTGAAATGTGAGACTTCAAATCCACGACTGAAAAAGACATCTATTCTTGTAATTGACGCTGTCTAATTCTAAATTATCTCATAATGACAGCTGAGCTGATACCAATGACATTGCTCTTCATAATTTTTGGTATCAACTCTTTCCGACCATCGGATGCAGGTACTTGGAGTAGTTTTGGGGTTTTTTTCTTTTTAATTGATGTATTTTTTTTTATTATATTGTGTGCTCTTATGGATTTTATGTTTCGTGTAGCAACCATTATTAAAGGTGCTTGTTCCGATATTCCTTTGGAACCCCCTGATTTACCCGAGGCCGTATTTTTCTCATTGTTCTTCCTGAAATTTTCAGCTTTCAAATCCATTTCTTCTCAAGATACAAGATAAAAAAACTACCGGGAGAGACCATGAGTTTTTAATGGTTAACCACAATATAGCACAGTATCCAATAGGGCGTTACACTATGCATTGTCGTGTCTAGCATCAAAACGCAAGTTTGTTCCCCCGCGACTTGATGGTCATTGTGTGCAAGTGTCAGGCTATCATATCACAGTAGAGAACGATAGACCAAAAATCGGAAAAAGAAATTAAGTGATGTTCCATTTCGGGCCAGTAGGCATTCAAACATTCCTTAATATGATATGGTAGTTTTACAGAATGAAAAATAAATGATGTATGTATGTAATTGCATGTATATACAATCTATCGCATCCACTAAATAAGATCCATGCTTGGCATGATTTTGACTCTTGACATGGGTGAGGAAGTGATGAATAGTTCATATCACCAAATTGAAAGAAAAGTCTGATAACATGCCTGCCACCCCCAGGCATCACATCACTTACTTAGGTTCATTGACTGGTTACTCTCTGCTTCCACGTGAATATCCAACAACGGGCTACTCAGAAACTATCCTGTGTTGTGTATTACTCACGGCCGACTGGCTTCACTGTTTACTTAGGTTCTCTACCTTCTTCTCTGTTTAACCACTAGCAAGTACTTACACACACAAACTGCTTTGCAACATGTTAAGCGGAGAAAAACCTATGTGATTCCTAAAATACTTTTGTGTGAGGTACTTGTGGCTTCCTAAAATTTCTTATTTGTAGTAAAAGGAAGTTACTTGTGTAAGATTGATTATCCCCATTTTCTTAGGCAGGTCAACAAAACCATGGTCATAACTTACGGTACAGTTACAGGTTTTGGGCGTGGTATTGGTACAGTGAAACAAACTATATCAGGTAGAATGGAACTATGTCCAGTTTCGCTGGTGAGGCTTTTCTAAATTGCGACAATTCCTTGTCCAAATTGACTTGTTTCTTTGTTAGCTTTATAGTGTTTACTTTAACACATTTTGGCATAATTATTCTTTTTTTTTAAAAAAATAATTACTAAATGTATGGATGGAGTAAACCCACTCAGTATTTGAGCTTTTCTACTCCATTCATTTAACCAAGATTGCTGATCTGCATTATTCTGCAGCTCAGCTCAAATATTTTACAAAGTTGTTTAGCAGGTCTTGTGTTCTTGGCTTGGTGGTGCGTGTGATTAACAAGATGTTTGTAAGTGCGTAGCATGGGCACGTTTCTGTTCTCCCATGACGACGGGTCTTGTCTTCACCGACAGCAAGAAGAGTTTCATTACTGCAAGGCAAAAAAAGGTTATCAAATGTTAACTATACATTTCCATACATGGAATGTGTCAAGATAAATTGGTTGAAATGTGAAATGGGAATGGAAATGCTGCTTAACCTGGACCAATTAAAGCGTTCCTAGATATATAATAATCATTACTGTTTTTTATGTCTTTTTAATTTTGTTTTTGTTTATATGATAAACAAAATATATACCATTTCACTCATAAAACAAGTTCTAAGTACAAACTGACACAAGGCAGATAATCAGTACTTGGTAATATTACCTCTTTAAAGCTTCATCTATAACAAATACTTGATTACCTTTCTTCCACAGAGTAATGACATCTTTACTTCAAATGACAACATTGCTTACCACATGAGTTCGTTTTCCAACAGTGTCATCTTTTCTGGGTGCCCAGCAAGGCCATCTCATTCCTCACTGCAACTTGCCTGATGCAAATCACCCAACAAAAATGGAGTTTAATCTTCCATACTACAGCACACTGAAATGTTTGTTCAAGATGAGTATCGCCTAAAGTTGGGTAATAGCAGTACTACAGTTACATGGGCAAATGACATTACTTTGTTAAAATTTATGAATACAATTATGGGTATTTATTAATCTAAGTAACTGCAATGTATTACCCAAGTTGGGTTGGAGCGTGTCATTGAGTGCAGCGGTAATACGAGCCATCAGAATATCATTCAGAAGCTGAGTGGCCTCGGTGTTATCACGAGTCAGCAATGCTAACAGCTGACGCACCTCACTACGGAATACAGCAGTGCCTCGGCGTAGATTATACTCCACAAGTTCTTGGATTAAGCCCTGAAAGATATCAGCATTAACATGATATTTATGTAACTACTGTAGTAACATATTACCTTTCAGAATTTATCATATCAACCTATGATTTGAATATTAAAGTTGCTGATTTACACTTATAATTTTCTTTTTAAAATAATTTTGAATAATTTTCTAATGGATGTCATTTAACTTACTTGTCTAACCAATATCTGCCTAGTCTCAGCATTAGTTGCCAATGCTCTCAGTAAGGTGACACAGTGTTCAGTGGCTGCTGCAGCGCATCCATAGCATCTGCCTCGGCTGAAAAATACAAAATCAAATGTTTGCTAAAGGATCGGTTACATCAATAGATACTGTTCTACTCAGTTTCTTTCATATTAAACTTATTTGTAGGACATTTTATTTTCCTATACATGACTTGATCTGATCCACACAGGCTGATGTGCGTAATGAACAAAAAAATAATATTAATGAGTCTAATGGACAAAATATCATCACATGGAAAGGATGGATTGTAAGGAAGCAAGTAAAATGAAGTAATCCACCTTACACACCTGCAAGTGGTGATATTTAAAGTGGCCAGTGGCAGTACCAGTATTTTCACAGTGTGGGGGAAGGAAAGGGCAGGGTCAAATTCTGGGAGAAATGCATGAGTCATCTGCCATTTCAGTTTTGCGAATGGGGACATGTTCATGAAATATTTGATCTCTGGATGACTTCATTTTGATTTTCACACGTTTGCCTGATACACGAGACTGTTTTCACCAAGTTTCAGTTGAATCGGACAAATTTAAAAACTAATACATAACAAAACAAATAAAGTTTACATACTTCCTTTCTGCCAGCTGACAGCTTGGTATGGCCATGGCTGCAGTGCTTGGTGATGGCGAAGGATGAGGACTGGTCAATGGTGTCGCAATTGGAGTCATCCCAGTACTGGGGGCGCTTGCCTTCATAGCAGTCTCCTGCTGGCGGCGGTCGTATTCAACAAGTTCTTTGCGAGATGCCAAGACCTTCTGTATGAATTTGCTAAGGTCGTCAAAGGTACCACGGCACTCATTGCAGTATCGCTGGGCAATCTGCTGTATGGTCTTGTTGACAACATTGGCTGCACCGCCACCACCTGAGCCTGAACCTTGTATGGACTCATTCTGAAAAATATATAGATGGTAAGATTAATTTGGAAAAGTGCTGTAATGATTATGTCACTCAGAGCCAATTTTGAATTTTTACTAACACAAAAAAAAAATCCAATTACAACAACAACAAAACTAGAGGCTCATGTGCTTCATGAAGCACAAATATCATGCGGTAAAAAATGGCCAAAATGGCCATTTGCTGACCACTGATGCTAATTCTGTGTACACCCCATAGGCACTAGCAATAGGCGATATATATGCATAAAGGGTAAAATCAGCACGCGCTATTTGTGGAAGAAGAAGGGTTTCTTAGGATTTTGGCCAAAATGGCTAAAATGGCAGAAATAGCCACTTGCTGACCACTGATGCTAATTCTGTGTACACCCCATAGGCACTGGCTATAGGTGATATATATGCATGAAGGACAAGATCAGCATGCACTATTTGTAAAAGAAGAAGGCTTTCATAGATTTTGGCCAAATTGGACAATACTGACCAATAGGTGACCAATAGGCACAAACTGCGCACACCCAATATGCATCTTAGGCCAACCATGCTTTTGAGCATATTTGGCTAAAATTGGCGCAAGCGTTTGGCTATAAGAGGCTAAAGAAGTCATCATTTGGAAGAAGAAAGAAAGAAAGAAAGAAAGAATCGAACGGCCACAGAATATCATGCGGCTGCACCGCATGATATAAATATGCAAACATAACCATCAGTTACCAGCTCATCAATACAGTCAAATATTTTACATCAACTTGCGTAAAATACACTTTCGGAATTGTCGGCTTGCCCAATTGTTTTGAAATAACATAATTTTACATACCTATGATATACACTGTAAATTACTGAGAATTGCTTATTAATGCTTAACATCATTCACATTTGCTTTAATTCATAATTGAGCCTTGATATACTGGCTTGTGTTGAAGTGTCATCACATCATTTGCTTGCAATGGGAAAAAAGCATGTATCTTGGTCTTGTGGGTGTTTGTGAGATGAAAATGTTAGTAATTCACATTTTGAAGCCATTAGTACATTTACATACCGGTGGTCTATCTCTTCCTGATTCATGAGCCTTGACCAGCAGTGCTTCCAGGATGTGTTTATGGAACAGAAGCTGTCTGTAAGCATTGTCTGCTTTCTCTAGTAGAGAGTTAATTGTAGTTGTTGCCTAAAAAATAAAACAATATTTATGTCAATATTTTACAAGCTGCTTTAAACTTAAAACTGTTTTGTTTGACTAATTCTATGTTGTAATTCACTTTACTACTGTGACTATTTTAGTAAAAATTGTAGAGCTATAATACATCATCTATTTTCTGAACAATACACAAACATGAATTCATGGGCCCATAACATAATGTTTCCATATTCAAGCAGAATTTCAGTGAGCTGGACTCAAAATAAGAAAGGCAAATTTCTGTTAGATCACATTATGCAAAACCTCTTAACTAAAATTATTTTGCAAGCACAGATGTAACAGAAGAGTAGTTCCATTTCCCGAAAATCTAAAATTTGAACCGACGGCAATGCCAAATTTAGCGTAGCATCCGGTGAAGCTCCAGGGAACATATGGGAACATTTTCTCACATGATTTTAGGGTACAAGAACCCTTCTCTAAAATAAATTGGTACTTAAAACTTAGTTTTTGTTGCAGTTTTACCTTTATATTTAATGCTTTGATCTCAAAAATTAATAATTTTCTTTTTTTTACATTTCCACATTTTTTTAAAAATTTATGGCCAGAAATCCTGAAATTTCCTGAATTTGCTTGTAAAAGAAGGTGCTTGTAAAATTTGTGTAAAGATCCACTGTGTAAGTAAATTTCAAAAGTTAACTAGGCAAAAGGTGGCTTCCTGATGCAAAATTATATTACATACCTTCTTCCTGTCATCCTCTGTCTCGATTGGATCCACTGCACAGCATGCTCTAGCTGTCAGGGTGTAGTCAAATTTGGCATACTTGCAGAACCCACAGGCATTGCACAGGAATGGGTCCTTCTCATCGTAGTTGATTGCTCTGAGGAAAGGGATATGGCATGCAATGATTGAGGGCACTAATGTGTCAAGTACTAAGCCACTGAGCCATCCCATTTGAAATCCATACTCCCTCTGTGGACAACTACCTAAATCTTCCACAGGGGTGGTAAATTCTAATGGAACAGCCCATTACATTTGAAGGGGTTGTGGTACTTGCACAGTTGATTTGTAACTCACTTCAATTAGGTCAAGGTCTAGCCTTGAAAACACTGTACTTAAGTTCTCTGGATCACTGAATGAAATAAGTTTGCTCTTCCCAAGAGGGAATAGTATACACAAACATTGAAAGCTCTGACTTTAAAAGTGTCACATCAGTAAAATAAGGTTATATGTTTCATGATGGTGGTAGTTATAGTAGTTTATGTGCATTTGGTGTCCTGGGGAAAGACAGCTCTTCTTTTGGCATCTAGCCTTGTTTCACTTGACTTCAACACTCCTTATACTTTCCAATATTATTCTAAACATCCTAAATCCATTCAATGAATGCAGTCAAAACCACATCGTAATAAACGAAAGGTATCCAACACCCAACCAAGAGGATATGATCCAATGTTATCTCTGACTCAGGATAACAGCAAATAATATTTAAACAGTTTGTTAAAAAAGCAAAAACAACAATATTGCAGATTCAAGATGCCATACTCAGAAACTTACTTATTATCACTTAACTATTTCACTTGATCATACCTGCATTTGTGGCATTGGAACACATTCTCTCCACAGTTACCACACACCCCTGGGTTGGCTGGGACCGAGGCACTGCAGCGAGGGCATTGTAAGGTCTCGGCAGATGCCGTCAGGTTGTCATAGAAATCTGCATACTCTATCATGAGATTGGCGGCTACTATGGGCAAGGGAAATTCCACCTTCAGCTCTGTTTGACCAGCTGCTAACTGGCACTTCTTAGCTTTGTGCCACATGGTAGGTCTGGAAAAAGGAAATCATAGATGAGGTTAGGTTGGAACCTGATAGTACATTTGGTGTATTAAACTCAAGTCTGACAAGCTGCGCTGTCATCCATTGTATCTTTGAAAGCCAGCAAATGCTTTAAAAAAAATCATAATAAAAAGGCAGTCTCACAAGCCATGGCATATGGTTTAGAGGTGCATTTTGTGATTCCAGCACCTTCTGTTTTATTCATTGTTCACTAGATATCCTTGAGAAAAGCTTATTCACAAAATTTGAGTTGATTCTGATCTTGCAGTTTTGAGTTATGAGCAATTGCTTGTTTCCCATGATCCCATAAGCCACTGTGCTGTAATTTGTCCATTTTCGGACAGAAAACACAAAATTGAGAATTTCTCACAAATACTATGGAATGTGCTTGTAAGACTAGGTACACATGGATTACTAAGGCTAATGGTTCAGATGATCTCAACTTGTTGAGGTAAGCCGGGGGACGAGGTTGTGGATCACGAAATGCTCCTTTAATTATCCCTAAGTTGAATCCTGTTTACTCACTTGTTTTTCAGTTCCACCACAGACTGCACAGTGCGGTTGTTGTAGTAGAAGTTGACTGTGCGCACCATCTTTGTACGTTTGAGGTCACTGATACGGAGGGTTACCTTGGCAATGGTGTGAGTGCCAACCAGTTTGACTATCTGGGTGTTGGCAGTGTACCGGGAATCCACTTTCAGTGCAGTTAATTTCAGACTCTGTTGGCAGAAAATTCAAGTAAATGAGTATAGGTCATACAATAGTAACAACTTTATTTTCTTTTTGGGGACTGGCTTTTAGACTAAATTTGAATTTTGACACTTTTGAAAAAAAATTGTTTCCCAATGCCCAGAATTTTAAACTTAATTCCTCTTAATTCCTGAGACTTATAGTTGATTTAGTCCATGACATAACATCACATAATATTCAGAACAACTTCTAAATTTATTTGAACATGAACAGGTACATCAATTTAGCAAATTCTAAGTTTTTTCCAGGTTATGTGGGAATCCTGAATAAGCACTGGGAAAGTAAAACACTGCAGCGAGTCACTACCAAAGGATATGCAAGCTGTTGAATGTCCAGCCAAATTAGAGGTTTTATCAGGGCAAATCCTTCAAATAGAAAACAGTTGAGTTTGAGGGACGTATTTTCTTTAACTTTCCAATACCAATTAATTATTAAAGAAAGAAATAATCGATTAATATGTATGTTAATTAAAGAACTTTCGATCAAAGTAGCTACTCATGCATCATTTACTAACAACAAACTACCTCTGAGAGTGTGCATATACTATATGTTTAAATTGAACGGTCTTTTAGTTAAAAACTTATAACAGGGTGGATTCACTAAACCAAGACACGTTTGCAAAAGATTTAAAGACATGCAATCTTTACTTACAGAGAATGGTACTCTGGGTTGTTGCAAACAGGCATGGGTCACTCTCTAAGAAGTAGCATCAAATTCTAACAAGCTAAACAACATGTGAAATCAAAATTGTTTGAAAGAAAAAAAAAGAGTCAGTGTTTCGACATTTGAAAGTGTGAACTCATCATACCTACGGTTTGTTTAAAATCTTTTAAGTTATCATAATTGTAAACAAAATAATTTTTCCCTTCAGGATCCAAATTGAAGAAGAAAATAATTTTTCCATAGAGGGCATCCAAATTGAAGGGCTCATCATATCATTCATCATCATCATCATAATCCACCATCCATCATCATCAATCATCATCCTCATCATCCATCTCATCATCATAATCTTTATCTCTTCATGTTCATGTTCATCTTCATATCTCATCTTCCGTCATATCCTCCTCCTCTCCTCCTCCTCATCATCATCATCCATCAATGATAATCATCATTATCATAAGCATCATCATCATCATCATCTCATCATCATCAATGATCATCAATCAATAAGCATTAATCATATCCACAATGACCTCATAATCATCATCATCATAATCCATCAAGGACCTCATCATCATCAGCATCATCATCATCATCAGAGCATCAATGACCTCATCATCATCATATCATCCATCACATCATCCATCAATGATCATCATCATCAGCCAATAATGGGCATCGTCAGCATCATCGTCATCATCCATCATCATCATTATCAATCTCATCATCAGCATCAGCATAGCATCAATGATCATCCATAATCCAGCAGCAGCAAGCAGGCATACCATCATCATCATCATAATCATAATCACCATCAGCCAGTCATCATCCTCAACCTGCATCATCATCACCCCATCATCAGCAGCCATCACCATCCTCAACATCAGAATCCATTATTCATCCGCAACATCATCATCATCATGCATCCTCAAACAATCATCCATCAATGACAGATCATTCATATACATATCATATCATCATCATCATCTCAAACATCATCCATTCATCCTCAACATCATCAATCTCATAATCCATCCTCTCATATCATCATCATCGAATAAACAATCTGCGTTGCACCTAGAAGAAAATTGTGCGTAATACAATTTACGCGACTTACTTGTGAGATGGTTGAGTTAGCTGAGTGGCAAGGGGCTTGGATTCTGAGACTTCAACAAAGGCTGCTGCCTTATGTAAAATACTGCAGTCTCAAACGAAACACACAAATCATTTCAAATCTATTGCTTTGACCTCCTGCATTGTACAATTTGGTGCAGGAAAATTAAAGTATTTCCTTTCTCAGAAATTAATATTTCTAAATTGGACAACATTACAAATTTTCTTGCCTTACTTGTTGGCACCAATAAATGAACAATACATTGAGATCTGTTTAGAGTGGCACTGGCCACACTTCACAAAAATATGCAATGTCTTCAACTGTGATCGCATATGATAGCTAGGTCATTGGAAGACTAGAGCTATATTTAACATAAAAATAACATACCAAAACAGAAATGGTTAAGACAGATCAGTGATTTTTCCAAAAGGTTTCAAAATATTTGAAATTTGCAAGGAATAGCTAAAAGTGAAGAATAAGCCGGTAGAATTCTCATATGTTAACTTTTCCAAATGAATAATTGACCGAAACGAAGAAAACATCAGTTTTCAAAGAGACGAATCTCCTTCAATTAGGGTGGTAGTACGTGTACGAACGGAAAATGGCTAAAAAATCCGATTTTGTCCTTGTTGGTTTGTTTTGGTTCGTATCATGCAGCGGTATGTCTAGGATACAGATATTGTTACAGGACATGCAAAAATCTGGGTTTTTGATGATTTTTGATTTTCTGATTAGCAAATCACTGATAGTGTCTTTAATAAGAAGGCTAAAGACATGGTTTTTTTTTTTTTTTTTTTTTTTTTTTTTTTTATTTCAGGTAATTGTAGGCCTAACTTTAAGTTGCTGTAAACTTAAATAAACAAATGTGTCTATTACATAAAATCGCAGACTTGTACTCATTGATAATGATATTAAAACTACAATGGTCACAGACTGGTCAAACAAGGTGCACGTCATGGGTATAACTCTGACTTGTGTTTTCTTGTGTTAAACGCCATTTCCGCGTCGTCTGCTGAATTAAAGTCGCCAGAGTCATTAAGTAAATAATATTCTGTTTACCAATAAGCGCGCTGATCTGTGCAATAACTTCACGTTAGGGTAAGGATACACAAGCTTTGAAAACCATGCT
This sequence comes from Ophioderma brevispina, assembly GCA_023653785.1. Lineage (NCBI taxonomy): Eukaryota > Metazoa > Echinodermata > Ophiuroidea > Amphilepidida > Ophiodermatidae > Ophioderma > Ophioderma brevispina. Next base: position 34,874 of record JAMKCH010040735.1, on the reverse strand, counting down.
AAAATATCAATTTTTAACAAGAGCAACAAATGGTGTGTAGCTCAGCAGGTTTTATTAATATGGGCACACCACCCTGTGGGCATAACATTTTCTATTGTGTAGTATTATCTTGAAAAGTCCCCCACATGGAGCATAAGTAAGATACATTTAGGAGTAGCACCCCAGTTTTACATTTATAGTATTCTTTATTCCCTATCTCATTGACAACCATCCCAGGGGTAACACATTTTCCATGTGGGGACAGGAATCGTGAAAAGTCACCCACATAAGCATAAGTAAGTGACGTGTAGGAGTAGCACCCCCGGTGTACATTTAGAGTATTCTTTATTTCTGATTTTCCATGTGGAGATATTAATCATTGAAAAGTCCCCAATGAGCATAAGTAAAAGAGTTTAGGAGTAGCACCCCGGTTGTACATTTATAGTATGTTTCATTTCCCTCGCTTTTATTTGACACCCACCCCGGGGGTCACAACATTTTCCATTGTGGCGATTAATCGTGAAACGTCACACATGAGCATAAGTAAGAGACGTGTAGGAGTAGCACCCTGGTTTGGATTATAATAGACAAATATAGACTGCTCATGAGGGGATGGTGAGAAATATTTCCCCCAGATGATCTTTGAGACCAAGGGCCTACTAGTTAGTAGTAGGCACGCAGTCTCAAGATCATCAAGGATGCCCCTTTAATCGGCCCACATGACCTTTCACCCAAATGTGAAACACACTATATGGCCATTGGGTCAGTGGTTCTTTGAGCACATTTGGTGATTTATAGCAATTGATTTGTGGACACAAGACAGGAATTTATAATTTCAAAGAATGCCCCATTCAATTGGCTCATGTGACCTTGACCCAAATCGGTGAACACCCCAGGACCTTGGGTCAACAGCTTCTTCTGACCAAGGCTATGATTATAGCAATGATTTGTGGCACAAGAAGGCATTTATTGATTTTCAAGAATGCCCCTTTACATTGCACCATGTGACCTTTGACCCAAATCTGTGAAACCCCACTATGGAATCTGGGTCAGCGCGTTTTCTAACAAGTTAGTGATTATAAAATTGATTTGTAATAAAATTAAAAAAAAAATTTATAGATTTTCAAAGAAATGCCCTTTAATTGGCCCACAGGACCTTTGACCCAAATCTGTGAACACCCCATGGAACTGTGGTCAGCAGTTCTTCTAACCAATCTAGTGATTATAACAATTGATTTGTGGAACAAGAAGGAATTTATAGTTTTCCAAAGAATGCCCCTTTAATCGGCCCGGGGGAACGTGACCTTGAACCAAATCTGTGACACCCCACATGGGCCTTGGTCAGCAGTCTTCGGACCACGTCTAGTGATTATAGCAAATGATTTGTGGCCAAGAAGGAATTTATAGATTTTCAAAGAATGCCCCTTAATAGGCCTCAGATGAACTTTGATCATAATATGTGAACACCCCATTATGGGCCTTTAGGTCAGAGGTTCTTCTGACGAAGTCTAGTGATATAACAATTGATTTGTGGGCACAAGAAGGAATTTATAGATTTTCCAAAGAATGACCCCTTTAATCGGCCCAAGTGACCTTTCACACCAATCTGGAACACCCCATACAGGCCTTGGGTCAATGATTATTCGCTGCTATCGCCCCAAGCGTTTGGCAACAGACGCCATGTGGCAAAGTGTTAACAGACAGATAGAGTGATAGGATAGATAGAGTCAACAACATGCATAACAATAGCTATGGCATACTACGTAGATGAGCTAAAAATCTTGATGGTGCATACTTTTCAAAGTGAATTGTCTCTTTAAACAAAATGATAATTCTTTCAAACAGGTGCCTTAAAGCTTCTTTTAAAAGAAAATATTTTTACTGCTATCAACCACCTAGTATGTTGTTTCATTCTTATTTGCCATTCATGGCTAAGACAAGCACAAACTTCACAACAATTTTATCAATGAAATACGTATACTAAAGGAGAAACATAAAGCACTTCGTCAAAAACACATAGTTTTTATAAAATCAGATAACTGAGGCCTGATTTCTTTCCAATGTTGACTGAAAACATATGCATTTCCATTTGAGAAGGGAATGCCCAAAATACCTATAAAACCCCCATAAGAATAATGGTCCAACCAGTGACCCCAGGTCCCCAGTGACCTTTGCTCTCTCTCTTTATCCGTTTGCTGAGCCCAGACGGACGCAGAAACAGTTGTGGGGCGGGCCAGGAAGCGGGAAGTCAACATTGGAAAGGAAAATCAGGCCTCAGTTATATGATTTATAAAACATAATGTGTTTTTGACTAAACTTAATGAGCTGATTTCTTTACACCAATGTTGAATGAAAAAATATGATTACCTCCGTTGAATGAATATTTTCAATCAACACCAGAATAGCACCAAGCAGTCGGAGGAGGAACGTAATGTTTCGAAGAGCGGGACGATAGGCTGCAGTCAAATGTTGAAATAAAAATGGCCAGAGCACAAAAACACACAGAATCTTTAGTTTCTAAAAGTCAGGAAGCCAATAACTCACCTAGGCAGTGGAAGTACATGCCAAGGGTGAGTAATAGGACCTTAGTACTTATAATGTGTTTAACAGACCTGGCAAAGATTTTTTGGAGGAGAGACCAGAGCCAAGAAATCCCGCAGAGAAATACCAAGCCTAAGGAATAGGAGAGGAAGAGCTCTGAAGGAGCCTGGAGTGCGACGTAGCCTTGGACCAAAGGGCCAGAAGCACCCAGCGGCAAAGGCGGAGAACAAGGCTTCACAGCCTAGCAAACAACTGAGGATCCGAGAGGGAGACCAGAGCAGCGCAAGGCGGACCCGCGTAAAATGCGGGCAAAGAAGCCTAACCCAAAAAAAAACAGAGGAGCGGGCCCCCCTAGAGAGGGGGTCCGATCAGAAAACCACAGATAAACCCAACGGGGAGAGGCCCGGTTGAGATAAAGGTTGAGGACTGAAGGAAGGCTAAAGGCCCCAACCCCGATGAAGGGCTGAGAGATAAGCCCGACCCTGACCCGGAAGAACCTACAAGGAGAAGGAAATCTCGGAGCTAATTCAGCAGAGAAGGGGAAACGAAAGAGTAATAAAGGCGAGTACTAGCAGCGACGCCGCACCCAGGGATAATTGGGGGCTTCGCCAAGAGCTTCACGATAAAACTCAAGATACCAGAGGGAACTAGCTTTCGGGTCAGGGAACGGCCGCCTTACAGGAGTCAAAGGAACGAGCCAACGTCACCGAAGAACGAACCAAACAACCTTGACTGTGGGAGGTTGAGCTAGTACGACGAAAAAATCCAGAAAAAAGACGATCGGAGATAGCTAACAAAGCCTCAAGCTAAGCGAAAAGTCCCACCTTAGGCTGTCACAGCAGGAGAGAGGAGGGACGATTCAGGCCGCGACTCGGAGGTAGACAGAACAACCGAGGAAAGAGCGAGGCAGACCTCACGCAATACGGGAGACGCGGCGCCAGCACCGGGCAACCGAAGAGCAGTCAGGTAGATTAATGATAAACGAGCACTCCCACAGGTCGGGCCAGAGTCAATCCAGCCCGAAGGTAGACAAAGTGGGTCAACCACCGAGAAGTCTACTAGAGGGGAAAACCAAGAGGTTAGCTCCCAGAAAACACAAGTCGAGCACAGAGAGGCGTACTGGGCCGAGAGCCTGCTTACTGCTCGGTAAGCCCGAGCAGAAGCTCTAAACAGTGGCGCTGCCAGCCGATGAGCAGGTGACAAAGTCGTTAGAAGGAACAGAATGATCCTAGCTACAGGAATTCTGGACCGAATGACAAATCGGTATCGAGGGGGTAAACAACGAAAGCCGCGTAGCCGGACTACGGCTAAGGAAGAAGAAGCCACCAAGAAGAGGTCCGCCGACAGCACAGCGGCTTCGGCACGATTTTCTGAGAGAGACACCAGGAGGTGCTATCCGATCGGGCGAGATACCGATTAAGGATCACAAAAGCCTCGAGAAGAGGGGGTAACCAACTCGTCAACCAAACTAGAGACGTCCAGAATGGAAGAATGGCTCAACAACACGGTTTACGCCCCAGAGGACATCCAAGCGGGAGCGAGGAGCTCCCAACCAACTATCAGTCCAGGTCATAGACTTTGAGCCGACTAGAAGATAGGGGATAAAAAATCCCCAGTCGGAAGGTTGGGCAGACTAAACCATGTCAAGGGCTACTCCAGATCATAAAGACTGAGCCAGGAGCAACCGAACGTGCCCCCAAGACCCCGAGGGTACCAAGGGGAAAAAGCACGAAGTCCAGTCGCAAGGCACGAGGGAAGACAAGGACCATGCAAAATGCCAAGAAAAACTGAGAAAGCCGCCAGTGAAGGCGATTTCGGAGAACCCACCAAACCCCATCGCAGGGATTCCCAGCTAGGCAGCACAGTTGGGACAGAAGGCGTGGCAGAAACAAACCCGCAAGTGAAGGGATCGAACAATGGGAGCCGGAAGACCGATGGGGGGGGAAGGACCCCCCAAGACAGACCCGGACGAAGCCGGAGCACACCCAGGGCCTAAAGCCAGCAGGAAAAAAAATGGTGTTTGTTGGGGGGGGAAAAAAAAAGGAAAAAAAAGGGGGGGGGTGGGGAATAAAAAAAGTAAAAAAAAAAAGGGGGGGAAGGTAACGGGTTTGGGGGGGAACACAAAAAGGGGGGGGGACAAAAGAGGAAGCGGGCGGGGGCGTGGAAAAAGGAAAAAGAGGGGGGGGAAAGGGAAGGGAGGGAAGGAAAGGGAAAAAAGGGAAAAGAGATGCGAAGGAAGAAAATAAGGGGGGTGGGGGGGGATTTTTTTTTTTAAAAAAAAAGGAGGGGCGCGGGGGGAAGGGGAGGGAAAGGGAAGGGGAGAAAGAAAAAAAAAAAATTTCAAATCTTTTTAAGATCTGCGCTAGGCCCGGACGAGCCCCAACGCTAGGCCCCGACGAGCCCCAACGCTAGGACCGGACAAGGCCAACGATAAAGCCCGTACGACGAGCCCCAACGAGGGGCCAGTCAGCAGACCAAAGCCCAAGTCCAAGCCCCCAGAGGGGAGACAGCAGACCAGGCGAGCCAGCCGGGAGCCTAAGAAATGCGCGAGAACTGTCAAAGGCAACCCTATCCCCCAACAAATGGTCGGAGACGGGACCATGGTCAAGACACCGACCCAACAGTGGCAGTGCCAGGCAAAGTCGAAAGACCTCAAGGGCTAGACCCAAGGGCGAGAAGGCCTGGGAGAACAGGTAAGGCTAGGCAAACAGAGCCAAACCACCCGCCCCCAGGACAAAACAGAGCCAAGAAGGGGCAGGGATCCACCTGGGTGGAGCCAGCCAAAGAGCGGGAAACCCGAGCACCAGCGTCAAGAAGAATGACCAAAGCCCCGAGACCGGACCAGAGAGGCTAGCGCCAGAGGGCACCAGCCGGCAAGTAGACCGAGGACTCGCGCCCGCACGAGAGTAAGGACGGAGGGCAAGGGAAAAAAAGCCAAGACGCGATGGTCAGGTTGTCCGTACGGGGGTAAGGCCAAGGAGGGAAGGACCTAAAGCCCCTACCCCAGGACTAGGCCGGCCCAGTGAAGCCCCTGGAGGGGCACGTTAGACCGGGACAGGCACAGGCCTCAAAACAGCCCCGAAGGGGGCCAGGTAAAACACCAAGCAGCAGAGCATCAGCCCTAGGCCAGAGGCCAGGATAGGCTCGGCTGCATGAAAAGAACCAGGGCCAGCTACCCGAATGGGATGAAGGGTCTAAGGCGAGTAGCAAAAGCTAGGCGATGAAGCCAAGGCGAAGGTCCAAGGCCGCCAGGCTAAAGGGCCACGGGACCTACCAAGGAGGGGAAGTACCCCGGGGCTAAAGACCCAAAAACCAGTAAACATCAATGGCTACAGATACAGGGACTAAACGCCAGACTGCAAACGGTCACTAGGCCGGCTCGGAAGCGCCGTCCCAGACCCCCCCCACGCAGGCCCAGCCGATCCCCAGAAGGGGAGCAGCGAAGCTGCCTCATAGCCCAAATCCAAGTTCCCCAAGGGAGACAGCGGACCAGGCTAGCTAGCAGTAAGCCTAACAGCGAGAGACTAAGAGGCCAGATCGCCCAGCCTAGATGGCCTAGCGCCTAACTGGCAGAGACCAGAGGCCTCAAGTCCCGATGGTGCACACAGAATGGGCCCGGATTAGCACAGCGAAGGGAGATAGGCTAACGGGGCAGCAACAGTCAGCCGCCAGCAGAGCAGCGACGGAAGCGGCGGCGACCCAGAGCTGAATAGCCATGGGAGGGTAGAAGCAGGACCAAGGCTACCCAGCCAGAAGGTAGCCCGAAGCAGCGAAAGCACCCCCGCCGAGCCGGGGGCAGTGTGCACAAGGTCTAAGGTTGGGCCCCGATGAAGCTGCAAGCTATGCACGGCAGGACTGCGCCACACCGCCCCCAGGCCGAGGGGGCTAGGCCCGCCACCGGAAGGGCAGGAGCACCCCCAAGGGCAGGAGCACCCCCATGGTGGGGGACCCTGCATGCAGAAGCTAGAGCAACGGCGGGAAATAGACGCGGTAACCCGGGGACTACACAAAGTCTGAGAGGGCACACCATAAGGCAAGGCAAACAGACAGCCCGATAAGGGGTGAAGCCAACTAGGCTAGGCCGCCCCACGCGGGGGGCAGCCCTTCCAAAGAGCCGGACTTGGATAGCCCTGAGAGAACCGCCGAGGACCTACGGAATCACCGAGGGATGCCCGAGAGCCAAGCGGCGCGACATCCCGAAAGGGAGACAGGTCGCGGCGGCGTGAGTTGAAAGTCAACACAGCGAAGGCGGACGGAGCAACACCCAGAGCAACAGCCCCGCAAGAGGGGACCAGTCGCCGTGGTAAGGCCGAAACATCAACGCCAACGACGGGGGATAAACAGCCACCATGCAATGAGCCATCACATCCGAGAGGTGAGCACGCTCTAAAAAGGAATGCGTACTCCGCGCCCGAGCGGGGCAGAACCGCCCTAGAAGTCCCGAGCCACGAGCTATACACCCGCGAAGAGAGACTTATAGCGACATAGGTAACGCACCGGGCACGCAGCGCGCCATGAGAGGCATGTGCAGCCTGCACTGAGCCCCCGCGGAGGCAAGCCCCGGAGGGTGCCCCCAACGGGCCCCGGCGCCGAGAACGGAAACACCCTGGGTGTGCCGAACGCAGAACCGAGCGGGAACTAGACTGGACGATCCGCATCAGTAACAGCACACGTTACCCCGCGTAAGCGGGGACAACGCTCCCCAGCCCGTGAAGGGCCGGTGAAGCATGCAGCAGAAGCCAGCTTAACCCCGCGTGGCTCGCAGGCTAGCCATGCGGGTGTTGCCGAAAACGGCTGAACAGTAGCGGGAAACTAGCGTGACGATCCGCACCAGTAAAGGCACGGTACCCCGCGTAAGGGGGGACCAACCTGGCGAAGCGCCCGCCCCCACCCGCGCCCCACCTAGCCAGTGAGGCCTGGTGAAGCATGCAGCACGAGCCAAATTGACACCGCGTGGCTAGTAGGCTAGCAGCGGGAGCAGTGAGCATAACCCCGAGGACGGTACCACGCAGCGCGTTGCGAGTCCGAGGACCCACACGAGCCGGGGGTCGGTACTGGCGATTGGATCGGCCCGAGAAAACCCGGGCGTCATCTTTGCCAACACACGCTACGGACGGACGGCAGCCGCCCGATCCACACGGAAAGGGCAGAGCAGACACGCTAGCCTGCACGATAAAGCAAAACGAGCGTAAATCAGGCGAGCCAGAACCGGCAGCTTGCTAGCCAGGCAAGTCCCCGAGGGAGCCGGCCGACTAGTACACTAAGAAGCAACCGAGGTGCCATACCGGGATGTCCGCAGGCGCCAAATCCCCAAGGGAAAAAGGCAGAGCAGCCGCGCTAGCCTGTGCCGGAGAAGCCCCTAGGGCTAGACAGGCGAGCCAGCGGCCGGTACGGTAGCGAGGTAGACGGGCGAAACTCCCGAGAGAAGAAAGCCCTACTAACACGCCGAAGTAGCCGAAGCTACACCATCTTTAGGTGCTACCAAAGCAGCGGGGCCGCCCTGGAAGAACCTCGGACGGAGCCCGAAACACCACCCCCCTTTTCCTAGGCAAAAACATAGACAGGGAAACTTTGTTCAATGGCGAACCATTTAAAACAGAAAGGCCACCGCAATAGAACAAGCACCAAACGGAGCGGACAGCGGATGCGAGCCCCGTCATGAACGCACGGAAAAAAAAGGGCGCGGGCGGGGCGGGCGAGGGGGAAGCGAGCCAAATGGGCGCGCGGAATGTCGGAAACGAAAACGAGCGTTGAAAACAAAGGCGTGCCGCGGGAAGACCCGGCCCGCCAACGCGGAGACAAGATACCGTCGCGGTAACAAAGTCACAAGCGGTAAGAATTTTCCAAAGTCAGTTTACATATTTTATTAATATACAACAAGCTAAGAATAAACTAATAGACACACACCACCCAATAGAACTGTTTTATTGTAGTAAACAAACTAACAAAGAAACAGAAAGCTCACAAAATCAAGGCATCCAAAAGCACGCAAACACGTGCGGCAATGGCGGCCTTTGTTTACCTTTTTTCCGCACAAAATCACATGAACGCAACGGCCGGCAAAACGGATATATATATAAAGAAGAACTCTCCGACGGGCGAAAAACCAACAGCTATTTCCGACCAGGTAGAGTGATATTCCAATTTAATATAGTCCAGATATAAATCCAGTAAGTTGGTGTGGATGGTATACATAGAAGTATTCCAATTAAGAAGACCATCAGTCTGTAACAATAAAGTCTCAAATTTTGGCTGCAGTTAGACAGAGCCGCGATGAACACACGTCCATTCAGGTTGCTGCCAAACGGAATAAGAGAAGAGCAAAGGTCAACTGGGTGTGACCTGGGGTCACTGGGTTTGGACCATTTTCTTATGGGGGGTGTTATAGGTATTTTGGGGCATTCCATTTCTCAAAAGGGAAATGCATAATGTGTCATCAACATTGTGTAAAGGAAATCAGCTCAGTGTAAGAGTTAGCTAATTTCGCTCCAGAATTCTCCTACCATGCTAGATATTTAATTTACCTTCTGCATGGTCAAATGGAGCGTTGAGCGCCACATAGCAAGCAGATCCACGAACTGGGCTGCATTACGTCCATAATTGGATAACTCTGGACCCAAGTTCCCACATTAGGAGGCTCACTAGCTGATCTTGTTGTGTGGCTGGAGAACTCCTATAAATAACAGAGTTCAATGGCAATGATTAAAAAATCAGTTATTTGAATTAAACTAGACTTTAAGGCCCTATCAGTGATTTGCAAATCAGAAATGGAAAAAATCATCAAAAAATCAGATTTTTGCTTGTCTGTAAAACAAGTATTGGTATCCTAACGTACCCTCCAATTCTACGATTGAAAGCACCTAATATGGACAAAATCATACATTTTAATCATTACTGTCCGTACGACACTTACTACAAACTAACTGAATGGAGATGGATATCTTTGAGCCAGCCTGTTTTCCCTTTTCTGTTAAGTTTGTCAGTTGCAAAATATAACTTACAGGAATTCTACCATACTTGTCCTTCATTATAAGCTATTTCTTGCTGCATATTTCAAAATATTTTGTATCTTTTGGGCAAATCAGTGATAGTGTCTTAACAACCAAACTGTCTACCATTGTTTTTGATTGCATAACCATTTCTGACTTTAAGAAAGAAGAAAAGCCCTTCCTAAAAACCTTGTATCTATAAGGAATCTCCCTATCTTTTTCTTTTATAACAGTTATTTTTAACTTAGCAACAATCATGACTTAGCTTAATTGCAACACTATAAGATACACAACATAATAACCAACTCTAATATTGTCTCATACCACATGGGCCAGAACTGTGCAATAGCAAGAATCTACTTAGCATAATACACCCTTTATTTGAATATTCCTTTCCTTACTTGAACAAATGCAGTAGCAGTCCATGTGCTTGCCAGCGTACAGCTGAGCTATTGGACTCCAGTAGGTGTTGTCTGCTGATCGAGACAGAACTTCAGCTCCAGTTAGGCGGTTTAATAATGTGATTTATCAGTGATTGGCAACATGGCGTCGTCCATTACGTTGAGCCTCCTCAGAGGATTCTGTGTGTGAAAAGATAATTGATGAATGTTTGAAAAGCTGAATGAACTATGCTTCATCTTATGAGAGTTTTGTTCAAATATATTTAACAAAGGTAATGGATATCTGTTTTTCAGTTGATAGTTTCTGCATGGATCCAAAAGCCCATGATATACTAACCAACTGCAGTAAGTGATTTCTGCTCATGAGCATATGCAATAACATGTTTGGGTATTGTGCATGCCAATTGATTGCTGCGACTGGAAGTAATCATTGGCTTAAATTAATGTGATTCTTGTCTTGAAATATTCCTAAAAAACCAAAATATCACTATACAGCTTGCCATACCTTCAGATTTCTCCTTCTCTTCATCGCTTCTTTCCTGCTTTTCTCCCCTTGTCTCTGTCACGTTTGTGTTTGCCATGTGAATGTCCAGACGAACTAGAACGCCCTCGTGGAGCACTCTTCGTCTCTCTCTTTGCACCACAGAGGGCGCATGTCAGCAATTGTAGCAGAAGAGCGAGACAACACCTTCTCTTCTCCCAAGTAAAAAACTTGCATGAAGAACACAGAGCAAGACAGCTGTAAATTAAAGAAATAGTTATTGACACGCTAAAAAAATGTTTCCTTCTGATACCTAGACGGTAAATCAATGCGAAACTTTTTATTATCCTCCTTTAACTCTCAAAGTTAAGTATCACTACTTATTTAAAACATCATTTTGTCATTTTCACCAATTTTAGGGATATAGCATATTTCTCTTCCTTCCTCCTATGTTATCAATGTTCTTTCCTATTTTTTCTTTATTTCAAGCTACACACATACAATTTCTGATCTACAAAGCAACACACATCCTAATAAACCACCAACAACTTACTTTTCCAATCTTTGTGGCAAAACTTCTGCCAGTTGAGAGTTCTTGCAGGTGCAATTCTTGACAATCTTTCAGGTGTTCAATCTATGTGGCAATGAATCGAACAATAAATCCATCTACTTCTTGGCTATGCTAAAAAAGTTGTAGGTCCAAAATTTTACCACATTTCATAATGTTTTCCAGTTTTATCTCTTTATGTGTGATCACTTGTGTGTTCACCATGTCAGTATTCCGAATTGATGCTGTTAAAGAGATAAAAGTTTACTTTAATCACAACCACATCCTACTTACCAATTATGAGTGTGTCATAAAGGCTGGATATTGGCACACCACCACTCTCTTCCAGATTCAAACCATTTTCTGTGCATACAGACCTGAAAGGCAATGCATAATTATCTTTAATTGGGTCAAGTCCACCATCCAGTTGTCACTAAACTCTCTGCCCTGCTATGAAGTATCAGTACCAGTAGCAACACAGCACATAACCGTACCCGACTTTCATTGCTTGAAGTGAAGAAATCACAACGAAGGCTGCACTAGTTATGTACACGTGCATCATCACTTCATACTTTAGACCAACAAATCACATATAAAAAACACTAATAAAAACAAAGCCACCTACTTTCTGATGCTATTATTCAATAATATAATTACCCAAGTAGATTTTTCATACTGGCGTCATATTTCTTTATTTATCAAAGGTTGGTTTATCAAAAGTTTTTCATTATTGGGTCATAAGCCAGTCGGTGCATACAAGCTTATTTGGGAAGAGATGGTGAATACAGTAAAAAATCCCTGCAACTGACCTATCACAGAGCGTTTTTATTACCTTCTTCAATCTGTGTTAGACAAACTAACTGACGACCCTTCTAATTGGCTACTAAGAAAGCTATTCCGATGGTGAATTGAATGTTTTTTGCACATTTTCAAGTCTGTTGAACGGGGCTATTGCCTCCTGCCACTAACTTAATAGTCTTTTCCATCCTCTTTGAGGCGGAAGACTAAAAATGCTTTTACTGAATATTCATTAAAAAATCGTGCAATGAATATCCATAACCATGCAATCCCACCCAAGATTATACATATGCACCAAGGGGCGCTATTGAATCCTGAATTTATAGACTCTCTGGTTCCACATAACCTATTTCAATTGGTCACCCTTGCCTCTCCTCTAAAACATCAGTTATTACTTATGAGTAATAAGGACATTGGAATAAGCACGTCATTCAGATCTACTGTCTGCCTAAGTGTCTTTAGTAATCTTTTGCTGCCAACTGACACAGATAATTTGTCAATACGAAGTCTCCAGTTGTCAGAGACGTCCCAACCCTACAGTATTGGCCACTTCTTGACTACCGTTTTGTTCAATCAGAATCAACCAACTGAAATCACTTACTGTGATACTCTCATGTGAGATTCTAGTGTAGAAGATCTCTTAGTTGTCTGTATTTATCCTTGGTGCCACAAATGAAGAGCATCAGTTTTTTCGGACTTTACGGCGACAATGGTGTCTGCTGGTCATCAGGTACTGCAAAAAGAAGTACGTTTTCAATTCAAGAGTCTTGCTTAAATGACCCCAATGTTCTGTCATAATTAATTTCATATAGATTAGACACCGGTGATAGATTTCTTACCTTGTATTTGCTACAGAAATGTCTAAAAGAGAGAACAAAGTATTTGCAATTTTGCTTATTATTTCAATATAGAACATAGGCTGAATTCGGATTTGCTTCTATACAAAATTTAAAATTTCACACTTTGTGTACCAATAAACATTTCTCAGATTAATCCTTTCGATGGGATGTTTTGATGGAAAGCTTGCATCAGGGCAAAATCAGTACTTTCGATTTTTTAAGGGACACCTGATATGTTAAATCTCCTCCGTTGCAGCCCTTTATATTTCACAAAAAAACGAAAATAGGGACATGCAATTATCAATGTGTCATTAAGGTGAATATTTCTTAACATCAACTCACAGACAACACAATCTTTCAGGATTAAATACACTTTTAGCAGATTTTTTCAAACTTGGGAGAATATCTCGTGAACCACTGACCAACTAGTCATATTTGGACTAGTTGATTTTGGACTAGTTTGAATTGGACTATTTGATGCCTTTTTCATACTATTCAAATTTGGGGCATAGATATATGTGAAAAAAATTGCCGTTTATTAATATACATGCCTCCCTGTGCAAAGGGTTAAGATAATTCTGTAAGCCGGACTTCTGACCTTGTTGGAACACTGATGCTCATCTGACCTGATCACCAAATCAAGTTACCTGTTTGACTGGTTCAGTGTGTCATTATGTTTGCAAGCTCGGTGGTCCTTCATCATTACCCTATCTAATTTGTTATTTACATACCTCACACAAGTAATAGAACTCCCTCCTGATCAAAACTGGTTACTCCAACTGGGACGGTGCTGAATCACAGATCTTCTTGACTGATAGGTAAGACGAAGAACCATTTCTGTCAACAACTGAGGGAAGGCCTCAAATACATCACCAGCAGAACCCTGTAAAGTACACACAAATTAAAAAAAACATCAAGATTTGTTTTTTATTTTCTCAACATAGTAAATAAAACATGCTCAAGCCGTGATAACTTTTACAGAACCTGTTCATAACATGAACTGTTAGGTCTGGCATTCTACATCTGATCCATGACCTACGTTTCCCAATGCATCACTTATTCCATCAATGACAGAGAGGAGAGCTAGAATTGTATGTCTTGATATCAGTAAAGCATTCGACAACAAGAGTGTGGCATCAGGGTCTATACTGGCCATGCTTTCCTGGCCTTCTGATTCTCAGATAAGTTACTAAAGTGGCTGAAGGACTACTAGTGACACGCCTGTTATTCCCCCGATTTCATCACTAAACGGATAATCCATCAAGAAGTCGATCAATGCTGGTGTACCAACAGGCTCATCCTTCGCCCCTTCTTCTTTTATTATATTCATTTGACGACATCCACAAGAAGATCCGATCCATTCACCCTACTCAGACGATGTACACTCATGAACATAACCTATCAAAAGTCCAAAAGAGGACATAATTCCAGCTGCTTGGCTGCCTCTCTCAACAAAGACTGTCCAGGAAATCGAGTACTCTGGGCAACTTCATGATTTACTTTTCGGTAACTGCCAAGTGTAAAACTGCAACGATATATCAACAAGAAAGATGCTGCAACATGCCATCCAAGTCTCCACTTCTGTGGAACAACTCTAGAAGAGGTGGACAGGGTCGTCTTAACTTGGCATTTCATCAGTATGTACCTGTCATGGGTCTCCTGTGAATTACCAAATGGCTAACACTGCCAGTCAGCGACTAGGATTTTTCCGTCGATATGCACCCTATCTTGGGACAACTGAAAGGGCCGTTATATATAATCCATGGTTCGATCCAACATGGAATATGCAAGTTCAGCATGGTGTGGAGCAACACCCACTTCACTATTCAAACTCGATGCAATCCAGAGACGTGCCATTTCCATCATTGGTATCCCCAAGAGTGAGCTCACCACTCATCACATCCAACCACTTGGTCAACGCAGGGCAGTTGGAATTGTCACTCTTTTCCACTGCATGTTTTATGGACAAGCACCAGATCTCCTCAGCCAGCTGCTACCTGAGCTGCTTTCAGTTGACCCTCACCTTAGGCACTCAGTCAGGTCTCATGACCTTGCTGTGAAAGTCCCAAGGTCCAACTTGGCCTCCCACAAAAGATCATTTCTCCCATTCTCTGTAGGCTTATGGAATGCCCTTCCTGCTCATGTAGCATCGAACCAGGACTTGCAGAGTTTCAAAAGGGAGGTTAATGGCGCCAATCCGTCAGCGTTACTAATTAGATAACAGCTGTTAATGCCTAGATTAGCCTTGACATAAATTTTTAAAAAATGACAGTAAAATTATGTATTGGGTTTGATATGTTTATATAATGAAATATTTAAATGGTTACCCATAGTTTCAAAGTCAAACTGGGAATCAAAATACAAATGGTTTAGGGGACATAATAGTTCCAATGATACAAGTTCAAGAAATGTCCAGACATTGTAGTGCTTAATGGATTGCTTAGGGATTAACAATCAATTTTTAGACAAGAAAGTAGTTCTAACCTTGACATATTGTCTCAGGAAAAATGGTGACATATCTGGTGGTGGATTGGTAGGGTGTGCTTTGAGAAGGTTGCCTCCTGCATTGGTACCATCCTGTGAAAAAGAAAGAATATGCAAATCAAAATTCAAGGTTATTTCTACTATTATTTACATGTAAATTATGCTCTGTAAAATGGGGAAGAAGTTATTGCAGCTGCTGGGAAAAAACAAACCTAATAAACCAGATACCACTGAGGATTGTGTCATGAAATTAAACATGCAGTTACAAATTTTACTTAGAGCGCTTTATTTTTCCATACATATCCAAATACAGACTATGCTTCCAAGATTTCCTTACGTCGTCCATATCGGTTTCCTTCCAGTGATCCAGCAGCGACTTGAGAATCAACAAACAGTAGTCCACAGCTCCACAGTTAAGTAATGCAGCAGCCGTAGCATGGGATATCAGTGTGGAGGACTGCATCGTGTGATAAAAATATCAAAAACATATCAAAATTTTACTTTTTTACATTCCAAAGTAATGGGGTCATTACAGTGGAAACAAAACCAAGAATCATAATCACATAATTCACATGCATTTCAAAGTGTTACAAAAATTGGCGCAATTAGTTAGCATATTTTAAGGGTTGAAGTCAGCCTTTCATGATTTTTGGTGGCTTGTGTATTTTCTAGCTGGAAAATATAACCACTCTTTATATTTAAACTAGTGATGTACATGAAACTTCAAATTCATCAAGACAAATTACTGCAACTAATAGTAGCTAAAAGCAGGTTTCTGGGAATTCTATAAATAACAGACTAATAACCACAGTATCTACCAATGATGTTGGCTAGAAGACTCCAAATATATTGGACTATCCCCTTCTCGAATGCATTGCAATAATAATTTATCTTAATGCTAGTGTTCCTCTTTCTTCTTCATTGGGCTTTAATGCAGTTGACCAAAAGTCTTCCACATTTAATACAACCTTGGACTATAGCTGACATTTAACTTGGTTGCAGCAAATTGTTTGACTCCCTAGGAAATTGTTTAATGCATGCTACAAAGACATGCAATGATTGTCAACATCTCTCACACTACCATACTTTCCTTTTAACCCCAAGATAACATGTGCATGCTTTAGAGTTTGGCTTAATTTTCTAAAACACAACAAACATATTGCTAAAGTAGTGTAAGGATAAGCAATGCTAAAAAAAACCAAAGGTTTGCTTGGTTGCAGCATACTGCCATCGAGTCAACTGCTGCACCCGAATCAACAAAATATTTATCAGGCTTATAAAATTGTTGAATTGTGGTAAAAATCCAACAACATCGCAATACATTTGGGTTCTGGATCATAAATCCAAGACTGACAAAAGAGGAAATTGTGATTTAGTTATTAAAAATTCTCAAAAAATTACAATACATTGAACATTTTCATTTGTTTTAGTGAAACTGAGTATGTTTACAGTAAAATACATTCATGACAGACTAACATAATGCTGAACTCACCCTTGCACTCACCTCACTGGCCGCTTTTGTGCCAGATTTGGTTCGGGACATGAAGACACTGAGCAACCTCATGATAATCAGCTGTACCTCATGGAAGGCAGTCCGTCTAGCCACTTCTCCCAACTCCTTACAACTCATGACTCATTGATTCTCCCAAATAGACTGAGAGGAGCCGGTAGTCCATGGACGCCTTGTCTTTCGGCCTTACGTCCAAATGTCGAGCTCACATGAGCACAACCTGTGTCAAACACGATCAAAATAATTGTTTACTTTTTGGAAGCTTTTCATCAATTTAATGAAGAGCAAGCACATTGATACATATTTAAAGGCAAAGAAACATATTTAAAATCAGAGGTACTCTCCTCGTGGTTTAAATCTTCACATTATACCAATCCAAATGAACTCATCACGCAAATCCAAAAGTGACAGATGACTAACTGGCAACTAATATATGTCAGTGATCGACTTCTTCTGAACAAGTGTGCAAAGACCAACAACTGTGGTTTTCATTTCCCAATTAACAACCATGCTCAAGTATACTTTGTCTCGTCTGAAGTTGCAGTGCGACGCCGTACACCCAGTGCACCTTTTCAGTTGCAGTGTGCTTTACCCACACACGGGCTGAAAGTCAGTTGAATGTATACGCCTGCGATCGCCACTACTTTATACTTTGAGCCTTGAATAGTATAGTGAAGGATGGCAAGTTTTGATTGAACAACTACAGAGATGCAACAGAGGAGTAGTCTACTTCCCCTTTTTTCCTGAATATCCAAAATGAACCGACAGCAAGACAAATTTCAAGGGAACGTATTCTCTTTGCGATTTTATGGTAGCAGACCCCTTCTCTAAAGTAATTGGTACTTAAAACTTGGTTTTTGATGCAGTGGAGTTCTACCTTTTATCATTAACCCTTTTATCTCAGAAATTGAAAAAAAATTAATTCCGGAATTTTTTCCGGAAATTGTGGGAAAGTACACCTGTGGCAACTATGCGTGAAATACGAATAATAAGTTCGCAAAACATGTCCACAACATATCCAATCTCACCCACTGCATAAATTGAATAGCTCTGATCCTCCTACATCTCTTCACTCAGGCATATACCTGGTAGTAAGTTCTCCAGCACCAGCAGCATGAGTCTTAGCGTATGCATCCTCTGTCCTGTGTCTACATCAGTCTCTCCTTCATCCATCTCTCCTGCATCAGGGTGTCCCATAGAGTACCGCATCCCACTGCTGCTTGTCACACTTTCTGGTCGGGTGGCGTGTTCGAGGGATGACCTCACCGTATGCACTGCTAACTCGAACAGGGTAGAGGGGTGTATATGAGAAAAAGACGAGGGCGCGCCGGGCTAGTTACAATAAGAGGCTACGACCACTCACTCAGAAAGTTGAAAAAAACCGTTTTTCCTTTTTTCTTTTTTTCCTTCCCCCTTTCAACCGATTTGACTACTTACAGCTAATTTAGCAATCTATTTTTTCCAATGAAAATTAATTTGATATATGTTCTTATTACCTAACTCGCATTTTTAGTCACACCCAAACTACTTTTAACCTGCTTTTATTTCAGACTGCAAACAAATTTCAAAAACACATTATGTTTTATAAATCATATAACAGAAGCCTGATTTCCTTTCTCAATGTTGACTGAAATATATATGCATTTTCCTTCTGAGAAGTGAACTGCCCCAAAATACCCATTTTTAGCACCCCTAAAAGAGAAAATGGACTCAAGACGAGTGACCCCAGGTCACACCCTGTCGACCATGACTCTTCCCAATGTCGTTGGGCCCATAGCCACACGGACGCACACATCCCCATATCATGCTGTTGGGGCGGCCTGAAGCGGGAAGTCAACATTGGACAGAATCAGGCTTCAGTTATATGATTTATAAAACATAATGTGTTTTTTGAATAAATCATTACACTGAACTGATTTCCTTTACACCATTTTGACTGAAATTACATTAACCACCTTGGAATGATAATTTCAATTAACACCAGACTGGCTCACTTAGTCGGAGGTGGAGCATGAAATCTCAGAGAGATAGGCGATAGGATGCAGTCAAAAGTTGAATCAAAGCGTCCAGAGCACAAAAACACATGGATCTAGATTCAAAGTTCAAGAAGCCAATCACCTCACTAACCAGTTGAGTACACCAAGGGTGAGTAACCGGACCTTAGACTTTAATGAATGGGTTTAAATGACCTAGCCAAAGTTTGTTTTTGGAGAAGATCCGAGCCGAGAATCCCGCAGAAAAAACCAAAGCCTAAGAAATAGGCGAAAGGAAGAACTCTGAAGGGGACTGGAATGCGACGTAAGCCCTAGCAATGGCCAGAAGCACCCGGCGGCAAAGCGGATCCAAAACACCAAGGAGCGGTGCCCCCTAGAGAGGCCCGGGGGAGATAAGGTGAGAAACTGAATGAGGCAAAAAGGCCCTGGCCCCGTGGGGGGCTGAGAGAATAATCCAACCCTTACCCGAAGAAGAAGCTACAGGAGAAGAAATTCTCCGAGCTAATTCGCGGGAAAGGGGACCCGAAAGAGTTAACGGCGATGACTAGAGCGACGGCCGCAACCCAATGAAAATTGGGGGCTTTTCCCCAAGAGACTCGCGCGACAAAACTCAATCCCATGAGGGAGCTAGCTTTCGGGTCAGGACAGACAGCCTTACCAGGAGTCAATTGCACGAGCCAACGTTTACCGAAGGAACGAACCAAACACCGTAACTGTGGAGGCTGAGCTACACGACCGAAAGATCCAAACAACGGACGTTCGGATACCATCTAACAAAGCTCAAAATAAGCGAAAAGTCCCACCATCATGCTGTCCGCAGCCCCTGATAGGGGACGATTCTTCTCGACTCGGAGCTAGACAGAACCACCGAGGAAAGAATGAGGCAGACCTCCGCAAAATTGGGAGCCGCGGCACCAGCCCTGGCAACCGAAGAGCAGTCAAATGCTATATTAATAAAAACTAGCACTCCCCAGCTCGTGGGCCAGCGTCAATCCTGCCCAAAAAGTAGACAAAGAGGGTAAACCACCGAGAAGTCTACAGAGGCTAGCCCTGCAGAAACAAGAGTCGAGCCCCGAGAGGGCGACCCAAGTCAAAACGAGAGCTCCCTAACTGCTCGGTGAGCCCGAGCAAAGCCAACCAGTGGTGACCTGTCAGCAGAGAGCAGTTGACAAAGCGTAGAAGGACAGAATGAACCTAACAAGCGGAACTTCTGGACCAAACGACAAACCGGTATCGAGGAGGCAAAAAAGAAGCCGCTTGTTTGCCGAACAGCCGCTACGGGCAAAAGGATGCCACCAAGAAGATGGACCGTGGACAGAGCACGCGGCTTCGACCAAAATCTCCCGATGGAGAAGAAGTGAAGAGAGCCCACCGAGAGGTGCTACCCAACGGGCGAATACGAATAAGGATCCCCACCAATACGGCTCACAAGAAAAAGGGAGTAACAACTCGACAACCAAACACGAGACGACAGACATGGAAGAATGACACACAACGGGTTTCCGCCCCAAGACATTCCCCGCCCTGGAGCGAGGAGCCCCAAAACGCTACAAGATTAAGTCACAGACTCAAAGAGGGGTAAAATCCCCAAGTCGAATTGGGCCGACGCATCATGTTCAAAGCTCCCAGGGTCATAAAGACGTAGCCCATACAACCGTACGTGCCCCCAGGACCCTGAGGGTACCAAGGGGAAAGCACAAGATCCCGTCGCACACGGCGGGAAACAAGACCAAGCCAACAGCCAGGAACAACTGAGAAAGCTGCCAGTGAAGGAGAGTTCGGAGAACCCACCAACAGGAGTACCACCGTCGCGGGGAATCCCTCTATGCAGCACAGTTGAATACAGACGGCGTGGCAAAGAAAACCCGCAAGTGAAGAGATCGAGCACTAGAACCTGAAAAACAACCTCTGGAGAGGGGGGGGAACTCCATAATAATACCATACCCCGACGATCGGGAGCACCACCCTGGGCCTGAGCCCGGGAACCGCGTTAGGCCCGGAACAAGGCCCGACGCTAGGCTTGTACGACGAGCCCCAACGCTAGGCTAGGCCGGAACAAGGCCGTATACGCTAACCCTTCCAACGAGCCCCAAAGCGTGTCAAAGTCGCGAGCCAGACCAAACCCCTTGTCCAGGTCCCCCCGATGGAGACAGCGGACCAGGCAAGTCAGCCGGGAGCCAAATGAATGTGCGAGAACTGTCAAAGCCACCCCTAACTCCCGAACAACCGGGAGAAGGGACCCACGGACAAGACACCGACCCAACAGTATGCGGAGTCCAGGGCGAATGTCCGACAGACCTCAAGGTCAGGAGTTAGGCCTGGGAGCACGGTCAGGTTAGGCAGCAGAGCCCAACCACCAGCGCACAGGACAAATAGAGCCCAGAAGGGGCAAGAGCATCCAACTGGGTGGGAGCCAAGCCCCATGATGGGAACCCGATCATCACGTCAAGACCTGATAACCAAAGCTAGAGACCGGCAAGAGCAGGCTAGGCCCCTATGGCACCAGCCGGCATGTATGCCGAGGTCTCGCGCCCTCCCGGCAAGGGTGAGGCATAAGGTCAAGTCCAGAGGGTGGGAACATCCAGGCGCAATGATCAGTGTTCCCCATACGGGTGTAAGGCCAAGGGAGAAGACGTAGAGCCCCTACCACGCCCAGGCCTGAGCCGGCCCAGTTAAGCCCCTGGATGGGCCACTCTAGACCAGTACGGCCTAGGCCTCAGAACCCCTAATGGGAGCCAAGGTAATACCCCAAGCACAGGGCATAGCCCTAGGCCAGGCCGACAGGTCCCAGCCAAGCTGCGTGGGAAAAACCAGGGCCAGCTACCCCAAATGGAATGAAGGGTCTAAGTCGAGAATCAAAGCTAGACGATGAAGCCCCAAGGCTAGGCCATGCGAAGTAAAAGACCGCCAAGGCTATAGGCACGACCTCCCAAGGAAGTCAGGGCTAATACCCAAAGACCAGTATCAAGCCGAGGCTAGAAACATGGTCTAGACCCAATGGGGAACATAGAAACTAACGCCAGACGGCAACTGTTCACTTAGGCCCGAACTCGGAAGCGGCTGCTAGGCCGTGCCATGATCCCCAGGAGAGAGCAGCGAAGCGCATCATTCTAGAGTCCAAGCTCCGAGGAGCAATCGGACCAGGCTAGGTAGCGTAATCAACCGCCAGTTGGCCTAATAGCCATACAGCTACGGGCTAAATGGCCAGTGCCTAGCGGGCAGAGACCAGAGGCCCTCAAGTCCCCGAGGGTGCACACGAACGTGCCCTGACTAGCACACGTAAGGAGGCTAGCCTATACCGTGACAGCAACAGCATTCCGCCTCCAACGAAGGCGGCGACGGAAGCGCCGGCGACCCAGAGCTGAAAGCCTATGGAGGCCGGGAGCCGAGTGCATAAAGGCTAAGGTCTGGATCTCGACTAAGCTGCAAGCTAGCGTCACCTGCAGAAGCGCCCCTGCCCAGGCCGAGGCGGGCTAGGCCCCACCACAGCAGGGCAGGAGCCCCCGTAGGGCCCCCGTCATGCCGAAGTCTAGAGCACTCAGAAAATGACGCGGTAACCCAGGACTACACAAGTCTGAGAGTGCTTTCACGCCAGGGCGCGACATGCCATCCAGGGGTGAAGCCACTGAAGCTATGCCGCCCGTAGGGGAGCCCCGAAAGAAGAGCAGAGCTGAGTATACCCAAGAGAACACCGAGACCTCGTCAATCCCTGAAGGGATTCCCGAGAGCCAAGCGGCGCGACATCCCCACAAGGGAGCCAGGTCGCGGCGCCGAGAGTTAAGGTGGACAAACAACACCCAAGCAGCAGCCCCCGTAAGGAGACCAGATGCTGTGTTAAGCCCTTAAATCCACGCCAACAACGGCTGATAAACGGCCATCCCGAAATCCACGCCGATGACGGCGGATAACGTACACCGATGCAGCGTACCCTACGGGGAAGGGACCGGCATAAGATTTAAATGGTATCCACTCAACCCAAGCCAATCACCTCCGAGAGGTGAGACGCTAAAAAAGGGAGGAGTACTCCACGCCCCCGAAGGCGGGGAGAACACCCTAAACCCGAAGCCACTAGCTATACAACCCGCAAGAGACTTATAGCGACAGAGGCTAAGCCCGGGCCGCAGCGCGCCCTGAAAGGGCATGCTGCAGCCTGCACCGAGTCCCCCTTGGAGGTAAGCCCCGAAGGGTACCCCACGAGGGCGCCGAGGACGGAAACACCCACGGGGTGCACCGTAACGGCGGAACAGTAGCGGGAACCAGCGCTGGACGACCAAAACAAAAAAAAACCGCACAAACCGCACAGTAAACCCCCGTGAGCGGGGGCCAACCTGGCTAAGCGCCGCGCGCCCCACCTTGCCCGTGAAGGCCTGGTAAAGCATGCAGGGCACGAGCCAGATTAACCCCGCGGGCTAGCAGGCTAGCCATGCGGGTGTGCCGAAGCAAGTAGACGTAGCGGGAACTCAGCGCTGGAACGAACAGCACCAGTAACCGCACCAACGGAACCCCCGCATGAGCGGGGCGCAACCTAGCGAATCGCTGCGCTCCCCACCTAGCCCTTAAGGCCCGGGGAGAGCACGCAGCACAGCAGATTACACCCGCTGGGCTAGCAGGCTAGCCATGCGGGTTGTGCCGTAACGGCTGACCGCATGCGTGAACTAGTCGCTGGACTAACCCACCATAACCGCTCACGGTACCTGGCCGCGTGAGCCGGGGCACCTATCGAAGCGCCGCGCGCCTCTCCTAGCCTGTGAAGGGCTGGTGAAGCATGCAGCATAAGCACGAGCCAATTGATACCGCGTTGCTAGCGAGCTAAGTCAAGCGTGGGAGCAGTGATCATAAACGACACCCTCGGCGCCCCATAGCGGGTCGCCCGAGGACCCACCTCAGGGGGGGGGGGGGCCCCCCCCTGACGAATCAAGCCCCGCGACCGGTACCACGGCAGCACGGTCGCAGTCGAGGACTCCTAAACCACACCACGAGCGCCGAGTGTCGGTACTGCCGATGGATCGGCCCGAGATAACCCGGGCGTCACCATAGCCCACTCACCGCTACCGGACGGACTCAAGCCCGACCCAATCCTAGGGAAAGGGCAGAGCAGACCATGTAAGCCTGCACCGATAAAGCACCGAGCTAAATCAGGCGAGCCAGTGCCGGCAGCGTGGTAGTCAGTCAACCCCCGAGGGAGGCGGCCGCGCTACACATCTCTGCTATACGGATGTCCGCAGCCGCAAAATCCCCGAGGGAAAAAGGCATAGCAGACCGGGCTAGCCGGCACCGGAGAAGCCCCTAGGGCTAGACCAGCGAGCCAGCGGCCGGTAGCCAGGTAGACGGGCGGAACTACCGAGAGAGAAGCCCTACTACCTCCATGAAGTACCGAGGCTACAACACCTTCAGGTGCTCCCAAACCAGCGGGGCCGCCTTGGAAGAACATCGGACCGGAGCCCGAATACCACCCCCCCCCTTTTTCCAAGGCGAAACAATAGACAGGGAAACTGTGTTCAATTGCGAACCATTGAAAACAGGAAGGCCACCGCAAAAGAACGAGCACCAAACGGAGTGACAGCGGAAGAAGACCCTTAATGACGCACGGATAAAGAGGTCTCGGCGGCGGGGGGAAGCTAGCCAGATGGCCTTCGTGTCGGAACAAACGAACAAATAAAAACAAAGCGACCCGCGGTAAACACCCCGGCCCGCCAACGCGGATACAAAGATACCGTCGCGGTAAAAAGTCACACACGGTAAAGAAGTTTCCAAATCAGTTTTCACATATTTTATTAAAATACACAAGGCCATAGAATAAAATAATAGACACACTCACCCAATAGAACTGTTTTATTGAGAGTATGACAACTACAAGAAACAGATACAGGCTCACAGAAGCAAGGCCCTCCAAAGCACGCAAGACGTGCGGCAATGGCTGCTTTGTTTACCTTTTTTTACCCGCTACACAGATTACATGACCGCATCGGCGGTTAAAAAGGATACACATGAACGCTCTCCGAGGGTGTAAAAGTCGCCGTGTTATTTCCGTCCAAATAGAGCGTTCGTAAATCCAGTATAATAGAAGCAGTAAATATATCCATATGTATGGATAGTAGTAGGAGTATTGCGATTGAGAGCCGACAACAGTCCAGTATCAATATCTCAGTTAATTTTGGGCTAATCCACAGATCTGCAATGTACACGCGTTCCGTTTTGGTATGGGCGGACCAAAAACGGAATTGAGGAAGAGTCATGGTCAACAGGGTGTGACCCAGGGGTCACTGGTCGAGTCCATTTTCTCTTTTCGGGTGCTAAAATGGTATTTTGGGGGGCATTTTCCACTTCTCAGAAGAAAATGCTAGATTCAAGTCAACATTGGTGTAAAGGAAAAATAACAGTTCAGCTGTTTATTTATTTTACAATCCATTCTTCACCAAAATATAACACTAATTTTTACTTTTGCAACATCACCACCCAAAGGACCTTGCAGTCAAATTCCCAAAACGTACAAGGTTGGCAAGAGTATGGTTCATAGTCATTAATTATGTATTTAAGCTCGATCAGTCTTGAAGAGGGAATTGGGTTCAAAATATGAGCTTATTGACTATACATACAGCATCATAATTTTTGTCTTCATTTCGTATCTTATTCTATTCTATCAACACCAAAATCCATTGGTCTTATGTGATATTTAATAAAAACATCTGGTACTTAACACAATCACAATAATTACTTTCATTAGTTTTTTCCAGATTAATTAATTGTATGGATACATATTCTTGTATTAAATTGCTTAAACTCATTACATTACAATTCAGTAAACGACAACAAGGTTACTAAGTCTTAAGGCCTTATTCACTACTGTGCTAATATTGATGGTTAAAAAACCCTTAATAATGTCAGGTTTTTGGCCTATCTTGGGAAAGAAATGATTTGGAAGCGAAATTTCAGGAGGACAATGAGGAAAAATAACTTGATACTACTTTGTTAAATCAAGAGCTCCCAAAAAGATCGGAACAAGCACTTTAACTGAGAATTCAGTTTATTCTGCTTTGTTTCTCACCACTATGTTCAACCAGTAATTGAGTCATACAGCACTTCCCCCACTCTCTGAGCCAGCGCTGCCACCATAGTTCTGCTTAAGGGGAGTTCGTAGGGTTGAACCTTCCGTGGCTGCTGTGCTTTTCCTCAGCATCACTAGCTGGCCGCTGAACAAAATAAACCAGGAAAAATAACATGGGTGTTAATCATCATTGTTCATTAGTTGGGCCAAAATCCAAATGAACTATAGGGAAGATTGGAATCCACAGTAAAACTAATTAAATCCAGAACTACTGAGACACTAATTGAATCTCAGCAGTCATTGGTCTACCGGGATGCAACATAGCTTAACCATAGACTACACTCGGCCTTTTAGATGTCTAGGAAATTCGATCCATAAGTAATGAAACTCTCTCTTGAAATTTCATAACACACACAACCACCAAGTTCTACAGATGACAAGAGGTAGTTCCATTGAAGCAAGAGATGTTTGAGAGCATGTGTGTTCCAGTGATCATTGTACTGTTTAAGTGTGAGTCCGAGCCCTGCCGTGGCCCAATGTGGTTTGTGTTCCTTGGGCACGACACTATCTCACTTGTCTCACTACCCTTCATCCGGATGTAGACAGAAGCTGTTAGGGGTAGTCATAGTATGCGGCGTTTTGTATTTTGTTGCTGAATTTTTCAATATGGTAGATTGATATATAAGCCATGACAGCGGAATAAATGTAACACCTTGAGACCTAATTGTATAAGGTGATATAATCTCTCCTTTTTTTTTTAATTCCTCACCTGATGCAGTTGTTCAGACAAAGTCCCGCTTCCAGAGATGATGACGTGTCCTGTCCAGAAAGTCCCCGTACCCTGCATGGTTAAGCCCACGCCACTGCTGTGTGTTTTGTTCTTGGTAGGCTGAGTTGCTATTGCCAGTTCCATCATTGCTTCATCATCGGCATCAGGAGGGATATCTAGCCTTGGAGCAAAAGCCACTGCGGCCTACCCAGGAGTGCCTTCTAGTATGACAGCTGGTTGTTGCCGGCAGCAGGGCCTCCAGCCTCTCCAGGTTCAAGCACCATGGGTTCAGCATGCTCCTAGACAAATGCAATTGCAGTGTATGATAACATTAAACAAGAGACTTCATATCTGAATAGAAGCAATGAATTCACGTTATGTTAACCGTTCGTATGTATCGGCATACGCGTTTGGTCAATACGCGTCACGTGGCAATGTGTAGAGCAAACAACCGTTATGCATGGCTGCATTACGAACGCCGAAAGGGGTAAAAAATCAGGTCAATTTCAGACTGAATTTGATATGTATTACTAATTTTGTAGTAATAGTTTGTCAAAAATTAATGGTAACCCTCGGGCATAACAATCATTTCAACCCAAATACTATGATGAACCCCTAATTTTTGTTCGTTTAGTATACCCTGCCACATTACAATTCTTTTATTTCATATAACTACATTTACCATGGAACCACAGGAAAATTCATGATGATGTGTGTTTGGTTGATTTCTGTTCTCAAAAACAATGATGTTTGGTAGGGTCTGTTACTCAGTACTCTATGCATCGAAGCCATTTTGTGTGATGTTATAACCCCATTGCCTAAAACTGGAAACTACGTTTCAGAAAATGTCTCTGAATGCACCAGTAACAAACAACACCTCACAATAGTTTACTTTTTCTAAATTATTAATACACTTTAACAACAGAGAATGAAACAATGGAACAAAATGAATTAAAAACACATAAAAATGTTAAAAATTCAGTCTCCACCTTACACGTACAGCGATACCTCAACTGTAATATGCTAACCCACCAAAACACAAAGTGGGCAATTTGGATAGAAAATTTTGCACAACTCTTTTGAAGATTTAACCACAAAACAAATCCATAAATAAGTCAAATGAATGCTGTCTACTTGATCATAACCAAATTTTAATTTAACAGAGAATAGCCATGATTTTTGCATTTTTTTTCATACCTTTGAGCTCACCACAACTTCATAAAAGCTTCATCTCTGGGGGACTCGGACACTGGCTCTTGGCCTCCTGGACCATCTCCTCCTGGAGGACTCTTATCATCACCATCTCCTCACCCATCCCATCATTACATCATCACCACCACCTGGACCAGACGGGGAACTGCACCGAGGCGGTGAAGGAATCATCACGACTTTGCGGCGCTTGTGGTGAGGGCGCATGACTTTGATAAGTGCCTGCTTTTGCATCAAAATCTCACCCCTTGATCCTTGATCCTGTGTTTGATTACATCAGAAAGAGCATATATTTACTAATTAAATTCTCTAACTGCCTTGAAGTCCAAATTGGGGAACAACCACCTAAATACAAAACATATATAGTGATTTTGCTTAAATTGGCCTTTTTCCTCCCATTTCTTATTGTGTTTTTAAAATTCCAACAACTTACCTCACCATTGAGTATTTACATAAGTTTAGTTGCTAGTCCCCATGTCCAAGTTGTGCTGGCAAAGGCATGAATGATCTCAATGAGGGCGCCTACTGTAATCTCAATATGTGTGTTCAACCTGTATGAGGAAGGTATGATAATTCACGCTGGGCCTTGCACAAAAATCTTTAATTCATTTTCTACTCCTTTACCACATATTAATTTAAATCAAAATGCTTCATCCTCTTCATCATCAGTTTTATTTCTTTCAGGTTTTCAAAACAGGGTTAATTTCATCACAACTGTAAGAATCATATCCAATTCTTGCAAGCACACATGCAAATCGATGGATTCGTGTGTGTAAGATCGTGATATACGCTGCTTTAATAGATTCAACTTTGATTCTGACGAAAATCATTTTTATGAGAATTTTTTGAGAATCATTTCACCGATTGTTTTAACTTTTAAAAAACATTTCCACATTGCATTCAATGTATATTTCCAGGACAATGAGCAAATCTCTAATTCCAAAAAAAAAAACATTATTGCCTTATCAATTACATATGC
The DNA here is from genome assembly GCA_023653785.1 of Ophioderma brevispina. Taxonomy (NCBI): domain Eukaryota; kingdom Metazoa; phylum Echinodermata; class Ophiuroidea; order Amphilepidida; family Ophiodermatidae; genus Ophioderma; species Ophioderma brevispina. The sequence goes on along the minus strand of JAMKCH010040735.1, from coordinate 6,309 downwards.
ATACAGCATTTATCTAAATAAAAAAAAGTATTTTTAATAATTCATTTTGTAAGACAAAAAATAACAAATTCAAAACTTACGTCGTTGAAGTTTTCAAGCTGAAGTATGGACAAATCTCAACCTACATGTTAAACCTAAATTGTCTTTCGGTAAATTTCATTCCCAATCCACCTTACCTGGAAGGCAAGCTGGTGCTAGCATGGTATTGCTTGGTCTTGTGTTGTGTAAGCGCACATAAGTCATCCACCATCCTAGCCCAGGAAATGCTTCGACTCCTGCTCATCCAAGTCAGACATCTTGGCTGGTACTAGGGGTTTGGTTGGACTTGTATCGGCAGTAGGGGTGTTTCCTGATTCCATGTCTGTTACATCCAAGGCTGCAGGAACCAAAATAAAGATTTAATTTAATCCATGTGTATAAGTATGTGTTATATAGTGCATGAAAATATTCATGTTATTTGATTGGCAAGTCCTATTTTTCATGTCCTAAGATATTCTGCCTATTTCTTTGATATTTCACAGCAGGGCAATTTTTTGCAGTAAAAGTGACTACTGGCCAATAGTCACTTTCATTCCCATATCAAAATCTCGTCCTTGGGTGATTGCAAACACACAATTATGTGAAATCAAAAAGCCCATTTTTGTTTTTTGGATTTTACAGAATTGTCAAATGAAAAGAACTATTTTCATACATTATATTAAACAAATATTGACAGCTCTTTACTGGAAACTATTGCCCCTCAGTGACTGGAAACCATGGGAAACTGGAGGCTTCCAGTAGAAACAATTACAACTCCATGATTGGAATCCATGGGCTACTAGTATCCCCAGTCTCCAGGGGCAATATTTCCTATTATATACCTCATGCATAGATTCTTATTTTCTGATTGGTTAAAACTGAATATCATATCATGGACTAGTTTAAACTTTCTTTGGTTTAAAACCCTCACAGGTGAATTGGTGTGCTACCCCCTGGTCAACAGTAGTGCTACAACTTGAGTCTGATACTACTACTACTTCTATCATTGGTGTCAATGAGATATGTCTAGCCAAGCAGAGTAGCAGTATACCATATATGTAATATATAAATTTTACTCATATCCTTTATTAACTGCAGCAGTTAACATGACATTGTTAAACAATTTGACAGATCTTACATTTAGCAATAAACTTACTTGTGTCAGCACCAAGAGTAATTTCATGTGCATCTGCAAAGCGTACCAGATTGCAAGGCCTGGCCACGGCAACAGAGCGAGCTGTAACAACCAGTCTCTGGTAGGCTTCTGGGTCTAATTCAGGCGGGCAGGTGTCAACTTCGTGAGCTTTACCTGTTGCACGAGGGAGGCACTGCACTACACGACCAAGTTGTGCTTGGTCCTAAAAGAAAAATGGTGAAATTTGTTCAAAATTAACAACTTAATGTATGCGTGTAACACATTAAATGAATTGTTGAGGAAGATCATTCTTCCTGCAGATATGCAGTTTTTGCCTTTTCAAACACCAATCTATCTCATGTCAACAATTTGACATGTTGATGGTTAACTACTGTTTTCCAGAAAAAGTGACATGATTCTTTTACAATAATTTCAAAGGCAAGTATACACTACATTACAACACTTTATGAAATGACTAACAAAGTATCAACAAAACTCAAATCAGTAATATAATTCTAGCCAGTTTTGAGATTATAATTCCATTACATTATTTTTAACAAAAGACAATGATCTCAAATTGATTATTGATGATGATATCAGGTACTCTCGACCAAAATGCTTTTATCTTGCTCATATTGGAGAAAATGATGGCAACTACAGTCTGATTAATAATTTGTTTGACATAATCAAACACACGTGAGTGTGGACTGCGTGAGCCAGGAGGAACATCGCACCTCGTTTCGCGATGCGTAATTGGTTGAAGAATGCGCCGAACCTGCGCGTAGCTTGTTGCGCTTATCTCCTGTCCAAGTAATTTTTAATCCCACTGTACACAATATTTATTTTATTTCAGGTGACTATTCTTACCTTGTGATTATGATAGGCTATGCTAGTTGGTTGTATAGTTGCTAGTACAGCCTTGGTGTGTTGCTGTACATGGGTTGGGGTTGGCAAAGTCAACAACTCGGTGGCCAAGTCTTGTATGGTCTGTTTGATGGTTTCCTATTTAAATAACATCCAAAAATGGTTAAAACTGTGTACCATACAAGTGAAAACACTTTGATATATATCAGAGTAAGATGTTGCAAATTAAGGAAACTAATAGGTTTAGATGTAATTATGAGAAAGCAATACCTAACTGTTGTATTTTTCAGTAAAAGATGATTACTGATAAAGTGAAGATGTTTTAAGATCATGTGATCAGAAATATATTACAATGTATATTTTGATCTATTTTGTGCATCATTTGCAATTTCAAAAGCTATGTTGTATAAAGAGGCAACCGATTCCCTTATTCTTAGCAAAGCTACACTGATAGTTCTCAAATACATACCGTTATCCTGATCTAACATACAATCTCTTTAACACTTCTGGTTTCCTTTCCTTCTAGACCCAACCTACTTTACATAAGGTTTATCATTTTACCTTGTCTTCCATTGGTATCATGCAGACAAAACCTTCCAACACTTCCAATGAAGATGCCACCAGCTTGTCCAGTGATGTCAAGGGTACAGGTGGGGAGACAATGGACTCGCTCTCATTGGCTGGGCTTGCAGAGGTGGATGATGGGAGATTTGTACCAGTGGCTGATGGGAAATCATCAGGTGGGTCATCAGGCCAGCCAAAGGCTTCCTTAGTCTTGCTGTAGACCTTGATGGAATCTACTATGGTCACTCCAGCTGGGTCCACAGAGGGGCCAACTATAAAAGGCAGACACATGAGATCAGTTGTAAGTCTTAATCCAGTTAATTGTGTTCTTCTGAAGCTACTCTTCAATTTGAGTAAGACACTAAAATTACAGGAACCAGGGCATCAAGACTTGACGATTCTAACATAGGATACCTCACAACGAATTTGAGTTTAAGATTATTACAACTGGTAAGGATGTAAAATTTGAAGTCAGGATAGGAACAAAACAAATTCAAAAGTAAGTCAGCATTAACAGACTACATAACAGATGTTACATTATCAGTAAATACTGTTTTTGTAACAAATAATTGGCAGCTCCCTTGTAATAAAAATAATTGGTTGGGACAGGCAACAAATTACCAGAGAGCATCATGAATATCTTACATAAGGTAATGTGCACATTGTTACTTGAAATATGATGTTCTGTTTGTTAACTTACCAAACAATGTTATTTTCTTGTCTGCTGTCAGTGATTCCTCTCTGGTGAACGGCATATCAAACCAACGATTGTGAGTCAATGACACCTGCAACAAGGAAAACCAATGCACAAAGTAAACGGTTTAAAATCGATGACTGCAAGTAAGTACATTTGGTCTACACCTCAACCTAATGTGAAAACGGGGTGTACTGGCGAGGATGCAATGGATCCTGGGTTCAAATTAGGGCCACTTGTTGGAATTTATTCACAATTCTGGAATTAATTTGTGCAGGGAGCTATTGATTTTATCTACTCATAATATATCCTTGGTCATCTGATTGGTTAAATGAAAGTCACATGACATGGTATAGTTTCACTATTTTCGCATAAAATGCGTATAGTACCTTTTCTGCCCGGTATAGTAATTTTTTGGACCGGTATAGTAATTTTTTGGACCGGTATAGTAATTTTTTGGACCGGTATAGTAACTTTCTGCCCGGTATAGTAATTTTTTGGACCGGTATAGTAATTTTTTGGACCGGTATAGTAATTTTTTGGACCGGTATAGTAATTTTTGGACCGGTATAGTATAACTCTTTGACCGGTATAGTATTTCTGCCCTACTTTGTATTCTCGTTTTACGCCAGCAGAAAGGATCTACTATGAGGTATTAAAACAACATAGGACGTCTTTATCGGGCCATAGTCAAATCTATTGACCCGACGTGATCTCGAGGCCGTACTATTTTCCCTCAGCTCCGCTTCGGGAAAATAGTACGGTCTCGAGATCACCGACAGTCAATATTGTATAGAGTCATATGGACAGTCAATATTGTATAGAGTCAGATCCCAGATCTCCCCCTAGTTCTCTTGGACAATTGAACTATGAAAACATCTCATTCTTTGGAGGGCATGTTAAGCTGTCAGTTCCGTGTATATAGGAGTCATACCAGTACATGTTCATTGCAGTCAGTTTGAAGAGTAGGGTGGAAAGCCCCTGCTTGTTGGGGTGTTCTGGTTCGATTTAGATGCTGTTCAGTCATTGTTTGTTTGAGTGTTGCAATTGGCAATGAATAAGCTGCTGCCTCAAATTTATAATGCTTCTGTAAGGTGCTCTGTTCTTTGTAGTGTGCCATATAAATGGTGATTATTATTATTTTTTAATGTACTTTTATCCAGCCAGAATTAAAGATTATTGAATATTGTCGGACAGAAATTTTGTAAACTAATTAAAGAATTTAAATGGTTCAGCATTCTAAAACTGAGATCAAAAGCAAAGAGTGTTTGAAAGCATTTTGATAAGGCTACACTTCTTAAGTTTCACCCTTACCTGGACAGTTCTACCATTAATCTCTAGGTACGATGGGACTCTCTCAATGGACTGCGTGCCAACATGAACTCTCACCCCTACCATTACCATGGAGTTGTTGTTGTTGATGATCTCAATGCTAAAGCCTCCAGGCTGTAACACATAAAATGGTAAACAGGACAGTAGATGGTATTGATTTTGTACAAAATAAGTTTTTAAACAAATTACAAGTTAACCACATTAACAAGTAGCACTCCTTATTCCTGCAGTTTCTTAATACCGATCATTAAATCATCTCACTCAAAATATGCTCACGTAAATTTTTAACAAAAAACAGGCACACACCCACACACAGGCCAACTTAACATTTTGACTACAGACGCACACACATAGCCACACAGATACACCGACAGAGCTCACTTTATATTCCCTGTCCTGAACTTGTTTGGCAGGGACAAAAAAAAAACTCTCCTTGGAGTCCTTAGTTACCTTTGTACTAGCCACATACATGCCAGTGGTGTTCAGTCTGTGTTTGATTTGTTGTACATTGTAGATCTGTAGCAAGTCATTGCCACCGAACTCTACATCATTCATGGCTTGGCAATGCTCAAAGAAATCCACAGGGAACGTCACTTGACCAGATGGTCGGCCTGCAAACAAGAAACAATCATCAATTCATTGTTGGAATTTACTTTCTCACACCTTTACTAGGTTTAGCAAACATATAAATGCAATTTAGAATTAGCATGAAGCTGATTCAAAGACAATTCCACAGTCATATGAGAGTTTTTTGACCCACCTGTTTTAGCAGTCTTTTTCTTGCGTGCTGGTTTCAGTGCACTGATGGCTCCTGTAGCCTGGAAATGACTGGACATCCAGAAGCCTGTATGGTCAACACTAGCCATGTAGATGCGTAGACTGCCATCTTCACACAGCAGAATAAGGGTGGTACGGTGCTGGTCTGAAGAGGATGTGTGGCGGATGGCAACCATGTCTTGAACCTGGTGGAATAGAAGAATTAAAACACTGTCATCAGAACTAAAGGAATATAAGCTGCACAGGTGAATTATATCTACGAGATAGGAAAGGCAAGATGTTACGAAGATAAGCAAATACTTTTTAATCTTGCTGAAGATTTGAGAAGAAAACTGAAATGTCTGGCTCAATGACAGGCAAGACAAGATGTTTTAATCCTGCTAGAAGACACAGGAAGAAAACTGATATGTCTGGCTCAATGATAAGCGAGTACTGGAGCTATCATTTCAGATCAAATACAAGTGTAATTTAAAGTTAATTGTAACCCACTGACTGCAAGTATCAAGATTACTAATAGTCAACCAGTTGTAAGGTGTGTTCTTCTTCCCTCCCCCAATATTCAAAGGAAAATCTTGAATATTCAAGTCTTTCCATGCGGCTTATACTCTGGGCCATAATTTCTTGGACATAACAAACGCGCGCATTGCTCATTGCGCGTACTGCGTCTACGTGCAACCCGATGGTGCGCCGTTTTGGCGTTCTTAACTGTCCAAGAAATTATGAGCCAGAGTATAGTAGTAATATGTACACCACCCTAGAATATTTTTTTTTTAAAATACCTACTCTTTTCGGTTGCTTTAGCTTTCTTTAATTGCTTCATGTTAAGCACAATGAGGAACATCCTTTTAAGTACCTACAACACATTTAAAAAATACAGCAAGTAAACTTGCATCATTCCCCTGGGAAGATGGCAGTCTGGAACAAG